>PNEQ01106416.1:0-22596 GCA_003012365.1 Medauroidea extradentata
GACGTAAAAAACACAACATTAGCCCGCTGGGTTCAAGATATATCGACGATTAATTGAAAACGCTTTTCACCACTTTTCACCCCTTTTCACGTCCTTAGGTGGCGAATTTCGAAAATTCCTAAAATTACTTTTTAGGTATTTAAATAAGCATCAATCCTAAACAAAAATCACGTCTCTATATAAAAAACTATGGGATCGAAATATATCGAATGTGAGTCGATAACTCATATTACCCCATTTTTAACCAGTTTAGGGCCGAATTCGGAAAATATATTTTAAATGGTACTTGGGATATTTACAAAAGCACCAATTTAAAGCAAAGAGTACTTCAATATCTCGATTGATTCGATAGATATGGAAGGATAATCGAAAACACATTTCACGTATTTTCACCCCTTTAAATAACGAATTTCGAAACGTCTTTTGAGTCCTGTCATATACATTTGTAAAAGTAACCAATTAAAGTTAAAATCACGACGATAGCCAATTGTGTCTCAAAGATAAAGACGATTCATTAAAAACACATTTTGCCCCATTTTACTGCCTGGGGGTCTAATTTCAAAAAAACCTAAAACTACTTTTTGGATATTTACGTAAGCAATAATTTGAAGTGAATATCAACTCTCTATCTCGAAGGGTTCGATAGATATCGATAGTTGATTGGAAACACATTTAAGGTCTTTTCAGCCCCTTAAATGTTGAACTTCGAAAAATCCTTACATTGGCTAATATGCATTTTTACGAGTGTCCTATTAAAGTAAAAATCACGATGATAGGCCGTCGGGTTCGAGCTCTATCGACGTTTCTTCGGAAACACATTTCGCCTCTTTTCACCCCTTTAGAGGTCGAATTTCGAAAAATCCTTTCTTAGTGCTCGCCTACTACCTGAGGGGAACCCCCACAAAAAATTTCACGATTCTAGGTTCAGCGGTTTGGGCTGCAGTTTGATATGTCAGTCAATCAGTCAGTCAGTCAATCAGTCAGTCAGTCAATCAGTCAGCTTTCATTTTTATATATATAGATTGTGTTGGAAACACGTATAATATATTCGAAAAAGTCACTTTTCCTAGCATTTAGAGAATGTCCAACTGTCAAGAAAAGGGTCTCTTAAAAAAACTTTTCGTTTACACGCGTAGGACAGAAATTAAAGAGACAACGTTTGCAGTAATTGCATTCTTCTTGTGTTGGCAGTACCAAGAAACATTTTCCTTAATTTAAACAAACGTACCTACGAATATTTCGCAAATAAATTAGCAGGCGAAATATTGGAAGTGTTCTATCACGACTTCAACTTCCACCTCCTGACGTTCTTTTGATGATACTTTGTGACGTATATAGCTCTTACAACAACTTTTATACGTTACTTTTTTTTTGCGAATAAACATAAAATTAAGCACGCAGTGGCGACCACTCCCACTTACACGAGAACTGCTCCAGGGGGTAAATTGTCTTTCATGTTTACAGCTACCATTTGTCCAGCTACGTCGAGCATCCGGCCACCAAAACAGATTACATTCTCGAAATTTAACATCTGAATGTCTACCAATATATTAAAAGCATTGGAAAAGTTCGCGGAAATCATTTAGGACGTACTCTGTCCTTACAGTGTGCAGAGCTTCAGTGATATATGTAATTTAACAATCGCTAAACAATTTTTTTTTAAAATTTCTCCTGCTTACAAATATTTAATATTGTCCCCGTACTTTGACTAGTTTCTATGTTCTTTGTGTGCAATATTTTCGTTTCACGAACAGCAAATATTAACAAGTAGTAATTTGATGTTCAAATAATCAAGTTATAAACGTATTAACATATCGTTATTTCAGTTCTAATGAATTTTAACGAATGTCTTTGTCTAACGTTTTATCCATCGATAGGCCTTTATTTGCTGTGAAGTGTCTCTGTATTTTTGTACTGGCAAAATTATTCACAGAAGGCCATATTTTTAAGTAGATAATCAAAACGTTTAAAATATGTTTTTCATTTCACTGTACACATTTCCATAATTTTTGTTTTTACTGAAAGAAAGTTATTTTCTAGTTTAAAAAAAAAGTAGTACATTTTCTACCAAGCAAAAAGTAGACATTTTCGTATCTAAAACTAACTAGTTAAACTGCACTGTAATGTCTGCGTCGAACAAGCACATTGTCGGCATCGTAGTTTGGCGAAAGTTTTCCTTCGTGCAGTTAGTCGTTAATGTCATTGCTAATAAGGCCGGTCAGTTCTACCATTTGGTTCGCCTTGGTTATATAGTTTCTCCTATATCATACACAATTGGTATAAAGCGTCTAAAATGGCAAGGAACTTGTAATTCTAAAAGTGTTAGGTTTTTAGGTAATGACGAGTAAGATTTCCTAAAATTCAAAGTGGTCGAAGAGACATAGCAAAAAAAAAGTAAAACTGCAAAGGCTTTAGATATTCAGCGTAAGACCACAGTTTGTTTATTGGCACTGTCACCCATCACATGCTTAAAATACTAAGTAATTTTGGAAGTCCTGCATAACAATATGTTGCAAGGTGTAATAATATCTTAAGTCACATCCATTTCTTTTTATTTGCTCCTGTTTCCATCAACATCAACTCCTCTTACTTAGAGTAAATTTTCTCACTTCTCTCCCTTCATTTACGTGGAATCATCTTTGAAACAAACCCCTCGGCATATTATTTTTATTTTTATTTTATGTTAGGAGGTTATTTTTAAACAAAGTTATTTAATTTAAGATACCAAATGTGGCTCATGTGTATCCGACTGCTGTAAGGTACGCTGTTCAAACTTACACGAAGAAAATATTTATGGATAAATGGTTGTCAGATAAAAATTATTACATGGACTATTAATGACTATAAGTCTTTCTCAGGGCACTTCTAGTCGTTTTCTAGTTACTGGTTAAACATATCCAATTCTTAGTTACTTGCCTGGAAACGTAAGTATTTTGGTACGGTCTATTGGCTTTCCCTTACGTTAACAAAAGAGAAGAAAGATTAATCAGCCAACTTTTAAAGAGATGAGGTATGTGCTCTGCAGAACCAATATGAGCGGACGAAGATCATCATGAAGATCTCCAAAGTATCCGGGATGGCGAATAAAACTTACTGTTGCATTCCCTTCGGCGAAATTTGTTATACGGTAGCGTGCCTTCAAATCGGTTGCTTAAAGATGCCCATCTATCTCGAGCGTTTAAACAGAATGACTTCAGAATACGCATAAAATTAATAAGCACTTCAAAGTACAAATTAATTAAATGAATTACAAAATTGTCACTGTTCTACATGGAATTCGGATATTGTAATAAATATTACAATATTTTTAATTGGGATATAGCTTTTTTTAGAATCGAATGCGATCTAGTAACAAGTTCTAATGCTTAAGCAAGCTTTTCTTACTACGCTTATTAAATCTAAATCGATACTTTAATTGTTAGACACGTCTTCGTAATGATCAAGAGCAATCAATATACAGACAGTTATAGCAAAATGAGCACGTTTTAAACACTGCTAATTTTTTTCTTTCCTTCCACTCTTTATATTTCGTTAATTTATTAATATAAACTTAGCTGAGTAACAAACATACTGTACAAATTTCACAGTTCTCAAAATTTAACATCGCATTCTAAAATAGCATCAATTTTTTAAATTATTATTTTTAACAAGACGGTTATGAAATGTGTTAACTTTAACGTGAATAACCTGTAAAATGTTAAACGCATTTCCTGTACGCAAAATAGTTAAGCGTTTACATTCATATAGCGTGATCTTCGGGTCTTTATCACGCTTGTAAGCTATATGTGTGTAAATTTTAAAATACAAGTCAAAACCTCTTTACCGAATATAACAAGAACAAGACTGCTGTAAACATGTACAGTAATCATCTGTTAGAAGAGTAACAAGCAATCATATTTGGTCGCGGGAGTCGCTTGGATATTTAGTTTAACAACATAAAAGTGTTCATTAAAATACGGGTTTTTAAACTTATCAAACAAAAGTAATGTAATGCTGTTTACGCATCAAACTGTAAAATATTATACACAACCGACAAATAAATTAAAAGTCTTGCCCAACGGAAGTATCCAAAGGTTTAATTCATGTGATCTTTGAATAGTTTTTGCCAGGGGGAAGTATGACAAACTTAAGTTTGATACTGGATTTGTTTGTATGGACATACTCCATTGCGAAATAAATGACTGTCCCAAGAAAACCAAAAGTAAAAATAAGACAAGAAAACATAAAAAGCAGAGTATGCTTTAGTCATCAGGATGCATACACAACATGAAATTCCAAAACTGGAATATGGTCAGATAAAACAAGGAACAAACCGAAAATAAAAGAAATAACAAAAATATAAAAAACCTAAGTTGACATGCGACACAACGATGAGACTAAAGAAAAACACAAAGGTGTCGGACACAAACAGAAAAAACAACAAACAACACAAACGATGAGACGAAATAAAACACAGTAGTTTTCCAAACAGTCAGTATGAACGACGTTTCGGGAACTGAAATCTGTTCCCGTCATCAGGTAGACACACAGAGATTTCTGCTTAGTTGCAGAAAACCCACTGTGTTCTTTTACGACTCAGCAACATTCGCTAGTAATGGCGCGTATATGACAAATTACGACAAAATGATGATTAAGTTTGTCATAACTGTGGGTTTTCTACGACTCAGCAACATTCGCTAATAATGGCGCATATACGACAAAATACGACCAAAAATTAAGTTTGTCATATCTGAGGGTTTTCTGCGATTCAGCAGCATTCAGTTGCAGTGGCTTACATCCCAAAGAACACTTCAATTCCAGTGGAGAACAAGAACATCCAAAAGACATCTGGAGGATATCCTCTGAGTCTATTCAGGAAGTGTTATGGTTATCCTAAAATAATTCTAGGATATTCCCATGATATCTGTGAGCTTACCAAATCAAAACTTTCGGGAAATCCGTGGGACACCGCACAAGCAATCCGTAGGACAATCCTGCAGGATATCTGTGTGATATCCCTTCAGGATCTCCATAGGATATTCCTTCAGGATAAGCAGTGATATTCATGCATAAGAAACAGAAAAAGCACTCGTTCCGACAATAAATATTCTGTTCTTACTTTCGTCCTTTGCAACCAGTTTCTAACACTCTCATTAACTTCATATTATCTAAGTTAATGTAGCTGGATTCGAACCCATAAACATGTAACCTACTTATAAATTTTACATTCTAACCATTATTCCACGACATCACTTCGCAAATTCATCTCGTAATTCTTTCCTATGGCTATACAGTATAAGATACGATCAGAGAGAAAAATTATCTTCATATAATATTGTACCAACGTAAATATTTGTGTTAATAGTGCAATTTATCCTACAGAAATATATTTACAATCACATTCCTATATAAAGATCTCACAATAAAACATAGGTTTGATAATTAAGATGTCCTGCTGTAATGTTTATGTTCCACATCAGGATATCCAGATGATTCACACTGAGCGCGGACATATCCCACCATATTATTGGATTGATTATTTCGGCATCGCATACTTCCTAATTCAATTTTTTTTAATTTTTATGTGACAATTACAGCTATAATTTACTGACCGAAATAATACAATTCAAGGGAAATATAAAAGTGAGATGCTTTGCAGATGATTGAAATAATTAATCGAGGATAAAATCTGAACTACTCATCATAATTCGATGGGACCTTTTTTTAGTGGAGTACATATTTTATTTGTGGACGTATATATACACAGCAATAGTCAGTATTACGATATGTCTTCAAGTAAAAAAAAATCTTAATGACAACTCTAATTAGAAAAAAAATAAGAACATGGAATTTCAAAATCTACAAAAATTTAAAACTTGTATTTTTATAATTGTCGATGTAATAATATCCAGAACTCTGCAGTAACAAATTAAAAAATACCTGAGGTATCATTTGAAAATAATTTTAATAAATTTAAACCTTTACACGAGAGGATTTCAGATATAAAAATTGTTTTCAAATTAATATGACTGCCTTTTTGAAATTCTATTACTACAGAGCTCTGGACATAATTATTGATAGTAATAAAAACGAAGGTTTTCAATTTTTATATATTTTGTGTTATGAAGCACTTATTTTTTTAAGAAAGAGGGTTTTTTTTTTCTTTTTTAATTTTTGTTTTTGGAAACAAATTTTTATGTTTATAGTGTTGTAAAAGTAGACGTCCACGAATAAAATCCGCAAAATATCTCATCCAATTATGAGTAGTTCAGATTTTATAGACGACTGAGTATCCCAGACATTCGCTTAATATCTTACCTTTCAATTCCATTTAACGATACATAGTGTCAATTTAAAATATTTAACAATGTCAGTAAAATTATCCCTCTGGATAACCTATATACACACGATCCAAGATATATACTGGATGTACTGAAGGGATATACAAGGGATATGCTTTAGGGATATCCACTTAGAATTATACTGACTAAAAAGACTTAAATTACTTTTTAATGATGTTTACCTAAGAAATTTAACTATTAGTTCATTGTAATCTAAGCATCGCCATGTTTAGAGATGATGGTATATCACGAAAAATTTTTGTGCCAAAACACACTTAAAAATACTGTAGTTTCTGCAACATATATTATTGAGAGTTATAGCGGGATTCTTATTGGCTCAGTCAAATAGCGCAACAGCTGTGCGTACAAGCGAGAGCCAGTAATCTTCTGGGAAGCTGAAAGTACGTTGAAACCCAGCAAACAGTCAAGTTTTCCCGCTATAATCCATCATCTCTACCTAGTTTACATTATCTCATGAATCTTAACACAAATTAAGTACCAAGTTACAATATCGTATGGACATCAATAGGATTCCCAAGACGTGTTTAAGAAATTCGAGATATTTATGGCCTACATGTAGGATATCTTGTGAGTTGATCAGATTTAATTCAATTTAACATTCTGATACAAAATATCGCATACAAACACAATTCGTTGTCATATTTATCGAGTTTTAAGCAAGTTTCTTGTTACCATAAATATGACATCCAGAAATGTGCATTTCTATATAAAATATTTTAAGTTTCATGAGGGGGTTTGCAAGCATTTGTTTAACATTAAGTTCTGAATACATGATTTTGGGGAACTAAATACTTTATCGCCAGACATCAATTCTTTGGACCAATTGAATTACAAAAAAATTCTACGGCTACTGAAATTAAGTTTCATTGGTTTACAACTACTAAACAACACTACAGTACGATGCTGCATGTAGGAAGCTTTGCACAGAAGCAAGCACACCACGCATTCTTTACTGCCGCTCGTGTATGGGTTTCTCCTATTTTAAGGTGCAGTCACAAAGCCGTGACTAGAGACACACGATTTTCGTGAAAAGATTTATGCACCAACGTATGTCAGTGCTTTTTGTTCACGTCTGCAACTCTGCTTTACTATCTGTGATTCCATGCTGTTAACTCTCAGCGCCTACGAGTTCTACCCACAAATCACACACGTGAGGACTTCTCTTAAGACCATGGTCTTTCAATTATTTAAAACAATTGCAAATAACTTGAATATTTTTCAACCAAATGCTTTGAAAAATTTTGAGACCGTATACAGTCATACGATACACAATTTTGCCAGAGCGTTTCTTACAGTAATGTACCGTTTTCTAGCAAAAAAAAATATTTTGCTTCATTTTTGCTTATTTGACAACAAAATATGTGATATTTCATGGGCGAAAATCATACTGCAACAGAAAAATTTAGATACAAACGATGGTATATAAGTGTTAAAACTGTAAGAATGAATTTTTGATGTATGTATTAATTTGCGTTAAAATATATTTTCGGAACCACTGCAATACTAAAGAGTGAGGCCTTAGTAACTTTGTTCTTAGTGGCAGTCAAATGCCCTAGCTATGATGAACACACCACTTTAGCGAGGTCACTGAAATGAAATAAAAATTGTATAAAGTTAATTACATTCTGTCCAATACCGGCTCTCCCATAGGGTGATGGAACCGCGCTTGACGCAGTGATTGAGGAATCACCTCCCACCACTACGACCCGAGTTTGATTGCCGATGGGGTTTACACGGGTTGTCCAATGTTGGAATCATGCCGAGCGATGCCGTTTATGGCGGCTATTTTAGGTGTTTTCCCGCCTCTTCTTTTCGGCGCTACTCCATACACGCCAGCACTGAGAACTTCTCTGCTAAAAACCACTGGTTTATATTTATACTGTCTCTGCGATTATTTTCTTATCCTAAAGGAGAGTAGATGTTGTAAAACTGGGGGTTGATATCTTGAAAATTGCTTTTGCTGCGTAGCATGATTTGTTCAAAGCAAAAATCATACTGTTTTGGCTAACTATTGACTTTAAGAAAAACGATTAAGCGATACCTACCTAGAATTTTATATATTTATGTATTAACTTAAAAAAAACATGCTAGAGATTAAAAACACTTTTCAACACATCTATGGGACGGTTTTACTATTTCTTCTCCTTTTTAGTGTTTAAAAGATAATATTCATAAAAACTGCGTGAATAGCAACTCTCTCAACTCAAAAGTTATATGGGTTGATATCTAAGAATAAAAAAAGAAAATGACTTTTCGTGTGGCGTATACGTAACTGCCACGCAATATAGACAAATTCGTCACGTAGAAAATACTACTGCTGTGTCGCTGTTTTCGCTTAGCCTATTGCACGCTCTGTAGTGCATTGAAAATGTATTTATAAAATTCCAAGTATCTTGTTTGTAATTTTACAACCTTTTTAAAGAGTACAAAGATTTTTGTAAAGTAATTTGTTTTGTACACTTTAGAAAAAAAAACATTGTAAAAAAAAGCAAAATTTGTATGAAACAATCAAACGGTAAATTTTAATACTTGCGAACAAATGCATGGTTTGTTCGAACCAAATTATTTCTTTGAAATATGTTTGTGGTTTTAACCGAATTACGTGGTTGATGACGCCATACAGATATTTTTAAATCAAATATATATTTGTTTGACCAATAATTAAGTATAGGACATTTAAATTATTTTGCTTGCTCTGATCATGAAAGTAATAGTTATTTGCACAGCAACTTCTATTTATACAAATCCATTTACGTGTAAATATGTATAAAAAAATAGGGACACACACGGATTCTGTCCGATAACCATTTAGATTACCGACCACGCAAGTTACACCTAGACTACTAGAGCTTACAAACGTATATTTCAATGTTCTTATTTACATAAATGTCTGTGATATCTGCGATAAACTCGTGACTCAATTAAACTCGTGTGCACTCGGCAAAATGTTTTAACCGTTATAGTCATCTTCAGTCATTAAATCTAATGTAAATACACAAACGAACTCAAAAATTAATACTCTACAAATGTAGTAAATACCTATACTTTAAAAAAGATGAGACAAGTTTCCTAAGCCACGGTGTTTATAACAGCTAACACGTGCGTACTAAATAACTGACATTACAAGAACCACTTCCCGAACAGACATATATTTCGTCGCTTTCAACCAAATCGTTTCTTTGTTCTAATATCTTCTATGGTTAAATTTCCCAAATATGTTTAGTATGTCATTCAAGTAAATATGACAGTAAAAGCAAATAAATGAAATAGTGGAAGCAACCTAGCGTTCGTAATTTTAACAGGAACAAATATTTTGGGTAAAATCAAATGCACGTATTGTTAAGTATAACATCGAACGGAAAAAAAAATTGGTGTAACGAACCAAATATAAGTTTGTTTTAAATAAAATTACGTCAACAAAATTTTACTATCGAAGCTAATAAATTCCAGTAGTAACTTCAACGTTACGATTTTTATATTAAGAGTAATTTACTTGTCGCTACTAAATTAATATCAACCTTATTTATTTGTTTATCGTAACAATCTATTTTTCTCAGTGTAATGTTTCTTGGCTTTCTGTGTAATGAGAAACTAATGCGTTTGCGTGTATTAGTTAACGGAAATCAAGGTTTTGTTGGGAATTGCATTGCTATATACAAATCGCCTTCACTGGTATGCATGAAGTTTTACTGGAACAAAGTCGTATTAATAACTAGCTACAAAATCAATAAATGAGGTCGTTATAACTGTACTTTAAATATACAGCCTAGTCTACAAACAAAAATAGCGGCAAGCACGTAAGTTACTTTCGTCTAGGGTTGTCGGTGCGCGATTACCGAGCACAAGGATGAAGCGTCGGATTCTGGTACGGCGACATTTTGTTTTAATACTCAAACTTATACATTATTTGTAAAATTTGTTTCATAACAAGTTAATGTTCGTGAACAGAATCTAATAACTGTTGTAAAAAATTTCATTTTCCCTAATTGCAAGTGCAATTACAATTACCTTTACCAATTGCATAGCCTTGTAATTTTACGAATATACATTTCGCATTTGTTACAAAAACAAACTTTGTAGCTGAACAATAAATCCCTTTGACAACTGGACTTCCAAGATTTTTATTGTAGAAGTACAATTTTTTTTTAGATTGTTTTATCCTTGGCTGCGTGGTTCCAGGCCGATTAAATATAGCTTTTAAGGGGAGCAGCGCAATATTTGCCACTGCGCTGCGTCGCGTTGCAATGTAGTGGAATTACATAACGCCCACAGAGCAGTGCAAGAGGTCACGTGATGGGTACAAAATGATGATAAATATGGTGTATCAAATACTTGTCACAAGTACATTTAATTTTCATGCCGCTAAAAAAGGCGTGGGGATCTATTTAGTCCCAACACTGGATAGGCGTAAACAGCACTCATATTTCATGTCCGATTCGTTATTGTTTAACACCTTGGTTAAATACTGACATAACAATAACTATTAGTTAGCCAGAAACTATTTTACCGCTTCTTTATAATTTAATTGGTCAGTGATTATAAATTAATATATAACGAAAGCTCAATAATACACTAAAGTAAAATATTTAAGAAAATAACATATTCCTTTGCGTTGTCCAACTTGTGCAATGAAGGTTAACATTTTACGAGATAGTACTGTCTAAAATGCGGTTCTTTACGTTTATTTTGAAAGGTTTAATACTACGCACAAAAAAATCATAAAATTCTGAGTGAAATGAGTTGGAAATAGCAATAAATAAACGTGATTCACATAATTTTAACCGACCTTTGTAAATTTTATTTTGAAATTTGTGTTTGTGTATGCCTCCGTGAATGTGGTAATCTTAATACCAACCCTTGAAACATACTATTTTGTGTTGGACATTGGCAGATTCGCATTGTGCAAAAAAAAACCGGTACGTTTTTAACATTGAGTGTCTTCTCTGGTATATCTTATATACTTGTTGGTTTCAGTTGGGTCTAGGGGTGCAAGGGATGTTTCGTTTCACTTACTCTGCACTAGCTGTGCGTGGTTGCAAGTGGTATGTAGTGATATTAAATGGGCGCCCTGCACATCTAGCGACAGTTGTATTGGAGGACGGTAAGAGTAGTTTAGCACGGCGACAAGTCGGGCGATCAACAATTAGCAAACTGCGGTCGCAGAACGGACGTCACTGCTGGTGGCGACCTTGCCTGCAAGCAATCGGGCGTCGACGACTAATTACCTCGCCCGGAGATTGATCGTCTGCCTGGTGTGCTTTGTTGGGGAGGGTGTCTGTCTGTCTCTTTGCCAGCCCTCTGTCACCTCCGCCCTAAGCGCCCTTGCTGTCCGCCCACTCGTCTAACCTACTGCTAGCGCCCCACGTCTGGCAGAGTAGAAATGTGTAGTTGGACTAACGCGAGACCGCAGCAGCGCGTTTGACGCGGCTAGATGGGCGCGATTCGACAATAAACTGAGCTCACTAGTTTGTATGCCGCGTGACAAATACTAAACAAAGTAGTAAATATAAACAGTTTCTTCTAACTACACACACGCATCTTGTGCAACAGCCACTGAAGTTTACATTTTTTTTTTTTTTGTATTTCAGTTTATAAGTAAGTTATTTTTAATACTCACTGTCAATATCTTGTGTTGAAAATAGAGTCACAACTATACGTTTGCTTAAAAAAGGTTAAAAAAATACGTTCTGATAAATTGTTTATCTTAGTGGGAGGGAAGTGGGCGGAGTTAGAGCTCGACCGCCCGGATTACAGCGCCAAAAATTACAACATTCTCGGTAACTTGGCGAACTGCAGCCAAACAACAAGAGGGTCAAGTTTCCAGGCGAGTGTCCAGACCTGTTCTTCTACGGCCGTGGTCCTGCCTGCCAACAACCAACGAGCCACCACTGACAAAAAAAAACTAAATATGTCGTAAAATAAATGTAATTTACTACCAACTTACAAGTATCACCAACATTTAGGCACAAAATTAAAGTTGGTTTATCTATTTTCTTGTCGCGTAAGCAATTATAATAAAATATAAATTTTTCTATTCGGAAATTACGCTATAGGCGGTTCTGGATGAAGTGAGCACTCAAAAAGGCTCTGCTTAAATCATATTTTCAGCCAAGTCGTATATTTTCGCGCGTGACGACTAACGACGGAAAATTTCTAGCCTATCTGCACATGTCACTTAACGCTTACGCATGTAAGCTAAATTGTGCATTCAGTAGAAATCTATACTATTTAATAAAATGAAATATTTACGACTTGTATAAAATACAGTTATATCGATTTCGGTTGCTTTTCTTTCCGTATGGTTTTTATTTAAGTAGGAAAATACGTGACCTATATTGAGTAATTTCGCTGCCAACCGTACAAGCAGTAAGGTAACTAGAGTTAATGTAGTAATGGAGTAACGGTTAGTGATAATTTTCGAAGGTTACATTTTTAGTGTTCACTTTGTCCCGAACGTCCTGTAACGTCATAGTCGCAACCATCGCGTCATGTCCGTCGCGCTATAGTGATTCCAGCATTGCGGGCGCTGGACTTCCTCGTTGAGCATGGAACAAGGATATACGTACACCTTAAATTATAATCGGTGCAGATTAATAATTGTTCATGGTATCGCTTTCGGATGAAAACCATGTTCTGTAACAAATATAGAAAAATTACGCTACAGAAATTAAAATCTGGGGAGGGGGGGGATTACAAGTAGGAATTTTCGAGTGTTTACTGAGCATAAAAATACTTTTGCGTGAATAGTTTTATGTACAGTAAAAAAAAAATCTGTCTCAAATTTCATAGGGATTTGAGCGGCACCGAAATGAACAAAACAGTTGGTAGAGCCATATGCGTAGGATTAACAGGTATCTTGTTATTATCGAATAAAATTGAACATGTAAATCCTTAGTCTATTTCACACCAAGGCTCCGGAGTAGGGAGTGCCCATAAGGATCAGCATCACTTGTAACAACGCAATATTATATTCTTAATTCTTATGAGAAAAATATAACATTTTAGATTAAAGGAAATTCTGTTAACCTTGCTCTATAGTGTGTACGTGAATGTTGAACTATTGAAGTGTATTTAGGACGCAAACAGTCCAGCTATATTTTTATATGCATACGCTGAGAGAAACGTATTGTTTCACTCACCGTACGTCTGTTTCGCTGTTGATAATATCTTAATTGTTTACACATCAACATGTCTGTAGAAAGAGCAAAGAACATATATTTTACGGAACAATCAGGGTGATATACGTAAGCGCGTCGGATGCAAAGTAGGTTTACGCACAAGTCATTGAGCTTCCGTTTTAGTTTCGTCATTGTCGTACTTAAAGCTGTGACACTATTTCTATAGGACACAATGAAAAATATCTCCACCTGGTACGTTGAACGTTCTGTGGCGTAGATCCCCTTCTTAAAAATGACGGTGTAAAATGCCTGTTTCAGAGGCTTTTCCCGTAACGAAAAGATCTTTATACAAACATAGATAAAGGAAACCGTCATTCCTACCCAAAAACACTATTTACTGCTATTGGTATGATGCAACATAACATATACTTAAGTATGGCCACATAAAAATGATTCATACATCTTAATATGTGTTCAGAACTGTTCGAAAACTTATTACATGGTTTTCTTCGACGATAAATTGCATATAATATTATTCTATGTAAATCAAAAGGTTTACTTTTCTTCAGAAACAGTTCGTAGTGATAGTACGAGAATATATATATTTTCAAATCGTAAGGATAGGGTACTGTCGTTTCAAGTATTAACCAGTCACGTAAACAATTCATGCATGGGATATTCTTTGATAAGACAATTAAAATTGTCAATTGCGATAAATTAAAAAAAAATACATCCGAAGGTAGTCAAACTAAAAAGTTAATGCAGCTCTGAAGTCCGAGGAATATGATTAAAATGCATATGTGTGTGATGTGATGTCTACTGACTCAAAACTAGGGAGCATATATACGTAAGAGATCATGAAAGGCACAAGTTTTGATATTGAAATGTTTGGAGTATTTTAAACTAATTATAGCCGAAAGAGTGGTCCAACTCCAAAATGTCTCTTGTCCAATTTTTTTTTTTCGAAATTCGTATTTTTGTTCTATGAAGTTCCTTACAATATGAGGAACTTCATAGAACAAAAACACGAATATATCGAAAAAAATTGGACAAGAGACATTTCGGTATTGGGCCACTCGTTATTTATCTCAACCTGAAAAAAATGTATTTCAAGAAGATAATGGCAGTTACATGAGATATCTATTCCCGACATAAAGGCGTAATTTTGTTGGGTGTCAGTTTTTACCTACAATCATGGTTGTATTTTATAATAATGTGCTAGCCCCATGATAAAGCATACTTTGTGAATAAAATGATGAGGCATACTTACTGTGATGACAATTTCAAAACTCCCACGAATTTTATATACATTACTATATATTTGTTGAATATACAGTTTTGTATGCAGCTGTACAGTGGGCTGTCGCCCTATCCTATATTTACTTTGCGAACAATACACAGGCGTCTTAGTTCAACTACTGTAATTTGCGACCGTACTTTCTACATAACATCCCATTGTTCCATGCTTGTCTCCAAAGGAAATTTTCTTCCCTAAAACCTCACCGCTGTCTCGGAGCTAATGCCTGTCTGCCCCATTGTCAAAGGTCGCTCTTGCGAGTAACTGCTTTGAAAGTTTTAAGCTGTTCAGTGAATTTCATGGCGTCATCACGAATTACTCATTTGAAGAACGCGAGGTCTATTGAAAAAAGTTTTCGGGGATAAAAAAGAAGAGAATTCTCCGTGATTCACACGATAGACTGACAAATGTGACCAATATTAATTTTTGTTGTTAAGACCATGCTCTCTTGATTCTACTTTTTAGCGATATTAATTTTTTACGCTTAAACGAGAGTATATTTTAAATATATGTTTATCAGATTTTTTAAAAATTGTTTTCTCTAAGTTGGCTGATTTTTGAAGGCAGTAAATACTATGCTTTTATTAATTATGTAATTAATTACATTCTGGTTAGTTGACTTATTACTTAGTCGAAACCATATAATTTATGTTTTGGAAAAATAAATAAATAACCACCACGGTGAAATCATTTTCACCAAAACTGCCAAACCGATATTTGATACCGGCTCACATTTAAGCTTAAAAATAAGTATCGCAAAACTAATAGGCCTACAAACAAGAGAGCATGGCCTTAATATCATAGAATATGAAATATATTGATTTAGTTAAGAATTACTCTATCTCATTTATAATACAATAAAAAAAAGTTAAATTCTAACAACAATTGCTGTGGAATTATATACGGAGTTCAATAAAATAAAAAAGTTTTGTGTAAGCATTTATGCTTCGATACATTACCACCATTTAAAAATTATCGTATTTTACTCTAACCATATTTTTACAAGCAGAAAAAAAAATATTTTTCTAAATCGCAGAAATTAATTTTCATTTATGAGGTTGAGACTGTGAACTCACTTTTTTTCTCCACTGAAAGAAAAGAGGAATACAAGTAATTTGATTCACACGATAATTATATAAGCCTAAGAAAGTTCGATCAATACATTTTAACTTTCCGTGCGTTCGGTCAATGCAGTCAAATTTATTTTCTTCTTTTCTTTTTACTAACCACTTAAACAAATTTTTATAAAGGGTCCTAGCCTTCACTATGATCACAGTACAATTAGAATACAATACATATAAACATTTCTCAGTAACTTACCTTAAGGACTTTCTTAAAATTTTAGTTGTCACATTGTTTATCTAATACTTAGCTTAGTTTAAACATGACGCTTATATTATTTTTAAAATTAAATGTAACTTTTCATCATACTGTATGATGCAGCTTAAATTTGTCATTGAATTATTGAACTGATAATTGTGAATGACTATTAAAACTACAACCTGTACGATTTTATGGCAGTTAACATGCATCGTGATAACATATGCAATTAAAAATCTTAATGTAGCGAATCGTTCTAATGGATTTGTTGAAAGGAAAGCTACACTTGAGTAAGAACACCAAACTAGTTGTTTAGCTGTAAATTCACAAAACTGGGAAGGCTCTGAACACCATTGTGAGAGATTTTGGTCATCGAGTGAATGAGTGAGAGTTTATGGTCAGCGCTTAACGTTGTGGTCTATAGCGCTGGTGAGTGGTGATATGAGGTGGGTATGGAGCAGCGCTGGAGTGGAAGGGCGGGGGAAACGGGAGATCCACGAGAAAACTTCCGGCACGATTCCCACACGCGAAAATCAGGGGACCGCCCCTGTCGGGAATCGAACCCGGATCGCCTTGGTGGGAGGGGAACGGTCTGACCATTGGACCACCACGGCCCCACTCTGTAGCCTACACCGAGTGCACTAGGTTACCAACAGAGAGCAGGCCTGTGCAGTTTCGGCAATAAATGACCAATATATCAAATATAAGATCACAATTAAAACGTTTAACATAGATCAGTTACTGAAGTTCGAAGCCTCACGAAGTAGGGGTAAAGTTACCCTACACTGAAACTATTACAATGTTATCTCTAATTTTCATATCCGAAGGCAACTTTGGGTAATGAGTAGGGCCCGGTGGTTTTCGCGAAAAGATTTTTGCCCCACGTTGTTTCAGTGTCTTACGTGCACACCTGCAGCTCAACTTCATGGCTATTGACAGAGTGTTTTTGTGCCGAGTCGTTATTCATTAGACTGTGCCAATCAGTACACGGACAAGTGCCACACATCACGTCTGTGATTCCTCCACACGCTGGGTGTTACGGCACCCAATCACTGACCACAAAGCAGAGATACAGGTGCGCACGTAAGGCACTGAAACAAAGTGCTGCAAAAATCTTTTCGCGAAAACTACCGGGCCCTAGTAATGAGGTTATCATGATGCAGTTCTTAAAAACTACGAATATTACAAAACAATAACACAGTCTTATTTCCGTTTGTTAAACTAGTATTAGCCTATAAAACAGAAGACTAAGATGCGAATAATGTTTTTTTTTTTTTTTTATTTAATTCCAATCTAACTGTTGAGCCTACTATATCACTGCTTAGAACAAACAATTTAAAAATAGTGACAATATGCTCACTAAGTACGTACTGCAAAATCATTGGCTTATAAACAAGAAACTTATGCAATACTGATGGAAACAATTACAAATACATAAAAGTGATCCCCGGTAATACATCCCAGAAATCGTTTTTCATTAACAAGTGTGCACGTAAAAATGCACTCTCTAAGTAGGTTTTGGTACGTCTTCTTTGGTTACATAAAAGTAGAGACATGCAAAATTCTCGTTATTTCTTGCCACTAGGCTAGACTCCAGATGGTTGTATACTCGTGCAACTTCCCCCATACGTAAAAAATGCCGTTGTCTGTCGGGTAAAATGTATCTGTCCAATAATTAAAAGTTGCAGGTTTGAGTGATCAACCTGCTGTAAAACGATTACACACATAGCTGACATCACATATAAGCTACTGCCAGTGTCATCTCATACTGTCAACATGTGTGTGTATATGTGTATGTATGACTTAGCAGTCCTCCTATATATATATATATATACATTTATATTTATTAATTTTTTCATAAGACTGCTAAGTCTAGTCTGCTACAAAATATTAACGCGAATTTTTCAGGTCCCATAAAGGAATACGTTCCAGTATTATGTAGAACTATCCTTCTATATATAGGTATCGAAACCGTAAAGAATGTACGTAACATCTATTAGTTCAGTTATATTGGTTTTCCGAATTTAGAATCAATACAGTTACTAGTTATCAAGCGAAAATATTTTGTTTTTCTTATTTCGTTACCGCACGTAACACTGGAAATTATGTTAGTATTGATATTTTTATTGTGATAGTAACATTAAGTATAGAAAGTTAGTTTCAAATTTTTTTAATGGTTTCGTTGATAAAATATACTAATCCTAAATATTTATATAGGCCCAAGATTTTATTTGAAACTGAGTGTCTGGTCCACCTAAACACTAACAGTCTAAATGGCGTACAAAACAACGCTGGTTTAACAGTTTTGTGCATAATTAGTTAGTAGGGACAGAAAAATTTCGCGAATTCAATGACCTGCTGGCTAGAATCCATTGTACTATGCATACTCAAGCACCGTCAATTCGTTAATTGCCTGCTGTTCCACTGAGTAACAGATAGTGGACAAATGGTCGGGGCTAGAGTATGCATAGAACAATAGGTTCTATGTTGGTCATCGAATTCGCGAATTTTTCCTGTCCCTAATAATTAGTTTACATGGATGGTTGCGGTTGCTGATTTACTTAGCTTGTTCGAAAATGGGGTTAACTTTCGTTTAGTACAGCAAAATAACTAACATAATTCTATGACTACCAGTTGTAACAAATTTACTTAACAATTCAAATCGTAAATGTTTATATAGAGTAGTGAAGTATTTGTTATAATGCCAAACTTGGCGGGAGTCGTTTCTGTGATTTCAGAGATACGAAGAGAAAATTATGTTTATCCGTGCAGGCATTTAATCGACGAAATAAAAACTGAATTTATTAGTTTACTGTCTTACCACTCAACTTAAGCAACAAGTAAACGAAGTTACGATGAATAATTGAAGTTTCCGTACATTAATGGAGTTTGTGTTTGATCTAGTTAGAAATAAAAACATGAGCACAAAATATTTTCTTGTCGTAAATTTGAATCAGGTTTATTAGCTCCAGTTTCACTGCTATCATCATGATATTCAATTTCTCGTATACAGTAGTCGCTTTTGCGATGTTTTGTCCAATGCAAAATTAGTTTTTGATGAATGAATAAGAGTTATGCGTGTAGTATAAATTACATAATTAAATGTAACGTGTTATTGCAACTATTGTATGGAATACAAAGTATATCGCTGATTTATAAACTATACATTCAGTTATTTTATGTATCTACTTTTAGTTACACCCTTTATTACATTCCCCCTCCCACTTCATCAGTTCGGGAATTCGTATACTTACAATTAAAAACAGTCCACTGGTACATTTTAACGATATTGTCCTTGAGCAAGTACGCCACGTGTCTTTGTCTACCTGTCATAAAAACGTGGTTAGTATTGGCTCTTTGCTATACCGCCAGGCATGAAAACGAACACGCAAAAACATTCTTTCAAATTTATCGTTAGAAAAAAGAAAACGTCTGTTGTACAAAACTAGTTTAACTAAAACTCATTCGCGAAAAGTACTATTATCCGTGAATGCTGTCGCTAGAAACTGCTGAGGGGAGGGGGGGATAACGCGACTTGGAATTCTAAACCATTAAGTTTTGTACCTTTTAAACGTTTACCTTTTTAGATATTGCAGCGTAACTTTAATGAACTTTCTGATTGTTATGTTAAATACCGTGCATAATTCTTTATCATTTATAAGTTCAGTTTGTAATATCATGTATCGCGCGAACAATTAGCTTACGTCTATAAGAAGAAAGCCATACTAGAATTACTTGCTGAACTACACTGATTAATGTGTTTTGAGTTTAAGTTGTGAATAGTCGAGAATGTCAAAAAAAATTGTGGCTGCCCTTTGAATCCAGAGAAGAATATTTTAAAAGCCCCTGTGAATCCACTCAATTAATTTAATTTACATATTTTTAAATATGGGGATATGGATACTAATTTTGAAATTCTTGATGAATTTCATCTAACTTACATATACCTAATGTGAAAACTACTGCGATAAATATACTGCAAGTTTGTTAATACTTTAACAAATAATAGGCTCCTTGGTCTTGTAAGAATATTTTCATAGTTGGAAATTAAATTAACCAAACCTGAAAGTAAAATTATCTGCCCACACTCTCTTTTCCCATCTAAAGAACAGAGTTTCACAATTGATATATGGAGGCACGATTATTTCGCGTATTCATCTGGTAGCAGCTTAGACTTCTCAGTCATACACACGAACTAGGCATAGTCGATTGTTCATTGGCTTCTAGCCGTGCATGCGGGTACCACGTGATTTCACCACGAGTTATTTCCTTATTTATTACTGGTTTGAAGTCGTAAAACGTGCATCAAAACAACTGTTGTCCGTCCATAGCGATGACAGCGAAGTATACGTTGTTGACGTTCAACCTGACCTAGAATCAATACGCGAAACAGTCGTACTTCTACGGATAGAGTATAATGTACAAGATAACATTTCTAGATTCAATTTGTAAAAATTAGCGTTAAATTATATTTAAATTTTTATGTATAGTTCAGATTCATTTTTAACAATGTTCTAAATAATACGTTAGTCCACAGGTATTAATTAGAAATTTTGTCGTAAAACAGCACGACTCATCGTGACATTATCAATTACCTTTTATATTTATAATTAACTTATATATTCCACGTTTGCTGTATGTTGCTCACGCCAGCAGGCTGATCAAAGAGACCTGAAAGCTATTTACTGTTACTCGTTAAATCCCTGCTGAATATGCGAGTGATATCGAGGCCTTTAGCGCTGGTGAGGGTTACACGATTTGAGTATGCAGCAGTGACCAACGGCATCGTCCGACACGAGTCCCACAATCCGGGGACCGACCCTTGTCATGAATCGAACCCGGATCGCCTTGGTGGTAGGCGAACGGCCTGACCGTTCGGCCACCGCTGCCCCATCCAAGCATGAACTTTCATGTTTAGTTATTTGTACCTTAATGTCACTAGGTAATGTGAATACTGCAATGTTACGCGACGCACACAGTTTACTGTGGTTTTAAAATTTGTTGCTTTGTCGTAAATTGCCTATACAAAAAGAGTCGGCCAACAACAGAAGTCAGATGAGCACGTCGTAGCTTGTAGTACAGTCTGCTGTCAAATAGTAACACGAAATTTGCTGGTCTGTACCAACGATTTGTGTATTATACCCTCCACTCATTAAACCATCAAGTAACTATGAAACTACTGGCGCGAGGTTCTCGATGGTAGCAGTGCCCTGGGCGGATGCCCGGTTCACCCGTGTCAAAAAATCGCCTCTACTAATAGCTAGAGACAGTGATTTTTGGTGAAAAGGATCCTGCAACAACTTGTTCCAATGTCTTACGTGCACACGTGTCACTGTGGTTCGTGGTTATTGGTAGACTATAATAGGGTAGAGGCGTGGCTCATTCGACTGTATCACCCAGAACAATGTTACCGCAACACCACGCGCCCATGATTTGCGGGTAGGACCCCGAGACGCCGGAAGTTAAAAACATCCAATCACTGACCATGAAGTAGAGAAACAGATGTGCACATAAGACATTGAAACAAATTGTTGCAAAATTCTTTTCACCAAAAATCACTGGCTCTACTCACAGCCATCAATGGATTGGCCGAGGACAAGTACCTTGGTCTGCAAGACCTTCGGATCCCACCCCATTGAAATTTCAACCAATGATAGAAGATAAGCTGTAAAATGTCCACTGTCCATTAATACGGACACTAAAAGTTGTACATGTCCGGACGCAATAACTAGGGACACCTGCTTTCCGCGAAAAGAAAAAAAAATTGTACATCTGCAGCTCTTGTAATATATAGAAATATCTCGACATGTTACGGGTTTTATGTACTAGGCTAAGATGTGAATAATTTCAACATCTAAGGTTAATTTGTCTATGGAAAGAGAAATGTGTGTTTCATGATTACGGCAAGGAAAAAAAACAATTGTAGCAGTGTTGTTGTAAACATAGACTACACGTTCTTATTCTTTAGTATTCTTTTATGTATTGATATAGTATTTCCGCTAGAGATAGAACACAAACTGAGATACTAAAGCTAGTCTGAATAAAATTACCTCTGTCACTTACTTCGTGGTTACTGGCAGCGAGTAGTTTGCTTTGAGGCATTACTTATATGACTGTGCCAACCAGAACAAGCTTACTGCGACACCCTACGTCTGTTATCAGTACTCCAAGACTCAGACGTATCATTCACAACGAAGCAGAGCTGAAGGTTTGCACGTAAGACGTCTAAACAAAGTGCTGCAAAAATATTTTCGCGAAAATCACGGGTCTCTAGTAATAATGTCAAGAGTCGTATTCGGGTGAGCATAGATCAGTGAGTTCATACTGTTACAAGTTTGGGAGCACAAACTTTATATGTGGGCAATTCCCATGAGTTCTTTGGGATAGAGGTCTATAATTACAAATAAAAGAGTTAAATTAAGTACTGGATTTAATAGCTCACAAAGCTATGAAATACACAAAACAGTAATCAACTAGAACTCTCACAACACAATTAGTTATGCACACAATTACTCCTGTG
>PNEQ01106417.1:0-22595 GCA_003012365.1 Medauroidea extradentata
ACTTTGTCATTCAACACAGGTTTGATCAGCTAAACATGAGCAACGGCGTATGTCCACAATCCAATAAAATTTAATTATATATTTTTTGTTAACATTCTGCCCAAGACCACATGGTTATAAGTCATTCGGCATAAAGTGAGCACTAAAGATTTAACCTTTGAAAAAAATCACTAGCCGTTACTGCATATAAGTCAACATTAACAACAATTACATTATTGTTTGTATGGTTGGTAGCGAATAATTGCATGTAGTTCCGTGTATTTTCTTATTTGAATACAGCATTAGTGAAACAACATGAAATGCAAACGACCTCTCTGTATTTAACATACTTTAAAATGTTTATTTAAGTTCTTATTGACATACCAACTGACTGTATAATTTTATTTAATTAGCGCAAGCACAAAGCGACGCAACCGAGCCGATTGTCGTTGGCAGACGCCGATAATGCTTCGCGCCACAGAGGTAATTTAAAGTTCCACTGACAGATGGCATCAGAGTTAGGTTTCGCCGCTTCGCTTGGAAGCGAGTTGCGTCTTTCAGTTTGTTTGTCTGTTGTGTAATGAATATGGGTTTCTGTTAAAAAAATTCAAAAGTACTAGAAGTGACCGTTTATGAATATCATTGCTAATTATGTGAGGTCATTAGTAATGTAAGTTGTTTTGTTTTATGAACGCCAGCCTGAGTAGCCTATCTGGAAATAGAAACAGCAATTTTTTTTCCTGTTTTATACATTAATAAAATACGTTATTTGTTTCTCTTTACGTGCGCCGTTGTCGTTCATAGCAGTACGCTGAACGGAATTTGTAATCTTGAGTTGCGTGTGTCGTGTGTGTTTTTAGTGGCGGTTTTAGTTTAAAAGTTAGAATATACTGTGCATACATTTACAAGATTTGTAACGGTAATAGCGCCGTTCGAGTAGACACAGTGAAACCAGTGTTATAAGACGTTTACTCACAAGTATTTATAACTACGATTACTACTGAGTATAGCACATATTCAGCACCCGTACATTTAAAAGTAGATATTGTAGATAACATTTATCGGAGCAGTGTAATGTAAATGTAAACATTGTACAAGCCTATGTAAATAAAAACACATGGCAATGTTGATATTTACATCCAGTGGAAAGATATAAACTGCCAGAAAATAGAAATTAATCAGGGCTTTTTTGAGTGCTCACTTTATTCCGAATCACCTATAGCACTGTCAGCACATAAGTGTCTGTATTACTGCAAGCAACAAACTACAAGAGAACTGAACTTAAAGAAATTACTGTTTTCATTAGACTTGTGACGTGTGCATCGTCATGAGTCAATGTATGACGTTTCAGCTTTCAGCTGTGTTTACACTAATAATTTTTATATTTCTAATTTATTATTTTTATACGCTGGAGTAAATGATTGTATCTAGAATAGTACCCTTTATTTAATAACTGTATATAGTGATTTAGTTTGGACAGGTGATGCTTGGGTGCGCCACAACTCGTGGCTAGGTTGCTGGCGACGTGTACGTGAAAAGTATTATGCTGAGAGCAGTCAACTGGACTGGTCAGAGGTAATTGCGAGGCAGTGTGTCTCGTCTCTACCCACCTGAGGACATATGGTGTGGGGTCTGAGTATTTGTGGATTTGCTACAGTATTAATGGAGACATTCTCAGCTGTTATAGAGAGTGTTACGTCAGTGGCAGCTTATCTTCTCGCAAGCTGAACTTGTTTTCTGCACGAGAGATCATCAAAATGGTAACCGCTCCTTGTCGTTCTGCATGTCCAATTCTAATGCAGGGACGCCCCTCAGCGACGCCTGATATGACGGATACAAATTCTTCGTAAAAGAAGCCTCTACGTGAATAAGGTAGGGTGTCTACCAATGTTTTTGCCCTACTAAACGTGGACGTAATTACACTCAGTTTAAAGTCGAACTATTTGTCTGGCAAAGTAACTTTACAAACCCAAGAGTAGCCGTCTGTGGGCCACTTGATAGTCACTGAACATTGAATAGGTCGGATGCTATATTAAATGTAAGAACTTGTATCCCAAAACAACTGAAATAATTGTGTTGAGTAAATTATAATTAATACGTAATGCCGGTTACATTACATAGCAGCAGATCTCAACGTTACATATTTGGACTGTCCAGAAATAATCTGGGTTGGGATTTAAAAGTGCTTTGTCATGTATTACATATCAGAGAGAGGCACTCTTGAAATCCACAGCCCTACAAGCTGGAGGTCTCAGACTTAAATAATAGGTAGGTAACTGAACAAACATTAAACAATGCTTCCCTTGCATTTAGCAATATAAAATATAAGAATAAAAACTATGGACAATAACCACAACTTAGGCAAAAATTTTCTTAGCAGCAATATTTTACATATAATAACTAAACTGTGGACAAAAGACCATATAAAACAATCTGATAGTGTCGTAAGAGTTCATTACAATGTTATAAGCGATAGTGATGCTGAAGATAAACATGAACCTACAGACTATTGTTTTAAACACATTTTTGTGTTTATTATGTTTCTGATAGCAGATAAACTGCAGCACCATTTAATCCCATTACAGGCTGATGTATTGTAAATAAACAGTGAAATTATAAGTTATTTTTGTGTAATATAAACTTACTGATGTAAAAATGTTGACACATGCGTATAACATTTTCCTGCATACACTAGCAATTATTTTTCAAAAATGTTGTAACAGGGTTCTACTATATACACATAACAGTATTTTTATATAATTTTGTTGTGAAGTAAGTTACAGTGTACATTTCCTCTGAAGAACGCTACTGTGCAATCATGCATGTACGCAATGCTGTGTAGGTGTGGCACTAAGCACAGTTTCATGCACCTGTTTCGGCGCAAATGTTCTTACATGCATAGTCAAAAGAGCACTTGCTGCGTTCCAACAAAGAAACTTATATAAGATTTTTAAAATAGTAAAATTATGCCAACTTTTTTCAAAATGTACCATTTGACAAGCTTTCTTACAGATGATACAAGATGATGGTGATCAAATAACTAAAGGCCCTTTCACACAGTAAAATATTTATTGAATTTAAGTTATTGAAAGCACAACGATTCAAGACATTTTATTCAATAAACATTAAAAGGATCACTTGAAAAGTTATCACTTAATTTGTGAACAAATATCTACTTATCATGCACGACACAAAAATATTTGGTTAAATCAATACAAAATTGTTCCTTATTTTAGCATGCATTATTTAAAAGAAATTATGCATGTATTAATTTTTAAAATGGTTTAAATCACTTACAGAACTCAAATATTATGTTATTTGAGTTTATAATGTCAGAAAATTCTCTTTTCTGAATTTTTTGTTGTAATTCAAGAAAAATTCAAACATGTTTGAAACAAAAATCTTTGACAAAATTCAAGTCATTCAATATATTGAAAGACAAAATGGTTTCTGTTACGACGTCACCCAACTTTCAACAAATTTACTTAAATAAATTTGACAGAAAATTTAAGCAAAATTTGATTGTATGAAAGGGCCTTATGCCCAAGCCACAAATAAATATTAAAGCAGTACACATGCAGAAAATGTATATCAGTTTAATAAAACTAAAGCATCCGAGAAACGATTGACTGTTTACAGTGGTGTGTGACAACTTTTGAGGGATTATACAGTGGAATCTGTGAATGGACGACTTGAAGTACACGCCCCCTGACGTCACCGCAGAGGAAAAGTACTGTGGGAAACAAAGCTTGTTTACAAACATGATGATTTGTTAGTTGGTAATTGGAGAACGCGAATATGTTGCGCATTCATAGATTTGCACGCAAGGGTAAAAAATATTAGTTTCAATTTCATGGTTAAGAAACGCAAATACATAAGATTAATGTTTACCTGAAAAAACGGCAAATCGCAAACAAATAATAAATTTTCTTGACATACATCTCATCCGGGACATCATGTGAAGCCAAACAGCTAAATGAAGGTTATGTTTGACTGCGGTATCCATGGAGATAGGAATTGTTTCCCACACCTACCTGAAGCTCCGCCTCTTTTCAAGTCGTCCATTACACCCCTTGATTCTACACTTTCCTGCCATTTACACGGTTTGTATTTGGTCCCATTTAATGATTTTGCATCATAACCTTCTCTCAGATTACACCTTCCTGCATTTTACACAATTTTTATTGGTCCCCTGAGAAGTGTAATTAAGGGGTTCCACTATACTTCTTTAACACAGTTCCTAAACATGTTATTGCTTATTTTTAATGATCATTATCACCACCATGTTTTCAAGTAGTAGTACTCCTTATGTATCTTACAATAAATTGCCTTTGCAATTGTAAGCTGTTAGTTTGACAGAAACTATCAGATAACAAAGATATTTCTTCGCTTCGTTAGTAATTTTTTTTCTGCTCCTCAATTTTTGCTGACAGGCTAGTAACACTAACACACCAAAATAAAACATTATTAGGTAGATATTATATTGTAAATTTTTTTTTAAACAAATCTCAAAATTACAGAATGTAAAACATCTCATTCCTTCAGGTTTGTATTTTATATTAAAAGATACTTCACTGTAATTGTTTTGTGTTACTCATAATTCATCTATTTACATTTTCATAATTTTAATTTATTGGTAATTACACTTATTGGTCTTGGTCAGGATGTCTGATTGGATCAATTCTATTGTTTCTGTGACAATGATACTGTGACGTGCACTGGCACGCAGCCCAATTTTACATACGGTAATTTAATTCCTTTTTTATCTGAATACTTGATTGATAAAAATTTTTTTATTTGGTTGTTTGTGACTAATTAATTATTCTAGGTTAATTTAATATGACGTGAGTAAAGAATTTATACTGCCGGATCCAACATAGTAATTGGCGATACTTGTAAAGAAATGAAAATTAAAATTCTGAAATAATAAATTAACTTTAACTGCTAATGAAGGTTTGGAAAAAGTAAATTTTATGGGTAAGTTTTATTTTATTTATATTGTGATTGGACTGTTTTTAAAGAGAATTAAATTTTTAGCAACTTTTGTAGGTACACTAGACCCTCGATTTTACGAATACTGACGGTTCCATTTAGGACATTCGTAAAATCGCTACCTTCGTAAAATCGATTGAGGCCAATTTTGCCCCCAACCCCTTTACCAAATTTTAAAATTCCATTTTTTCCGCAAAGTATATCCAATGGAATCTCGATTTTTGTAGCGTTTTGCGGGAAAGTAAGACAAGTTGTCATTAAGGTATAAATTTATATCACAAGACTGACGTCTTCCGATTAAAATGGTAGGTACCCCTGAACGGTAAATATGACCGACCCACGACCAGGAGAAAAAAATGAGAAAACTAAACACCGAGCACCGAGTGTCTTCTCGCGAATACATAGTCTGACATCCATATCGTTTCACACGAAAAATGGCAAATTATAACTTAAATTTAAGTTTGTATCAATAGACAGACGTCTTCAGATTAAAATCACACCTACGAACGATCGATACCACCAATCCATGTCACGAAAAAAAAAAAATAAAACACAAAGCAGGGATGCCTGCTCGCGCTCGTGTAGCCTTGATGTCCGCAGCATTGCGTGGAAAAATAAACCTAAAAAGGTTTACAAGACTCTTGTCAAAACAAACTAAAACTAATGTCACACGCAACATTTTTTCGGCGGCAGCCAGGCTGGTGTGCTATCCTTTGCAACACGAAAATAATGAGAAAAAAAATCAAGTGAAGTTTGAAGACAAGCCTTTGTGCTGGGCTATGTTCGGTACGTGTGCCCTTTTAACGATAGCACGCCACGGCAAGAGTCGAGTTAATGCAAAAACGGCGCCGTCAACGAGTCTAAACTTAGTCACTTATGCCGTTCTTACCCGTTGCCCCGCCGTGTTTACTTTCAAATGGTCTCCTGGCCGATGTGTAGTGCTGATAACACATCCCTCCCTCTTTCTTTGTCTTGCTTCAACTTAGCTTGCAGTCACGCACGCATACACACACTCCCTTCCTCCCTCCCGCCTTCACTTTCCACGGCCTCGGGCGCAATATTCTCATGCAGACAAAGGACACGTGCGTCACGGAGAAATTTCATTATGCCAATGATCTGACCACAGCGTCGGCGCCAGAAATCGTACAGCCTGGAGGAGATTGCAACACAAGAAGTTTCTCACTTTACGAGGGCAATTTAATAAACTACTAAAAACTGCCAAAACTCAAAAAATAACATACAAGAAATGTGATTATTTGTCATTTTCAGTGGTTGGGTGTGCATAGACGTGAGAATACGAAAAATCCTGTGGTGCACAAGGTAATAGAGATTATCTTTACCAGCATTATATATGCGTGAAAGCGAGCTCATAATGGCAAGGGGAAAGGGGCAGGTTTCGGGTTGCGGACTCTGCAAGATATTGTTCTGTCAAGGGGGGTGGGGTGAGGGTACAGATTGAAATTTCGCGGGAAACGCATTGCAAGTTGTTTCCCACGCTGATGTTTGGAAGGTATGTGGGAGAGGAGGGTGATCTGCCGGCCGTGAGACAAGCAGGTAACTCTAGCTGTCACGGTCTTGTTATCTACGAAGAGTAAGCTTTCACTTTATTAAAAAGAAATGAGGGTAGACAAACTGTGTATGTGCACGCCGGCCGAACTTTGCTCTCCGACGTGTGCCGTCAAATTTTTCAACAGCTTTAACTTTTTTTTTTTTTTAATTTTTTCGATTTTTTGACGGTTCCCGAGAGTATATTCGTAAAATCGCTACCTTCGTAAAATCCAAGGTTCGTAAAATCGGGGGTCTAGTGTAACTTTTTCTTGTATTTTACTTTGTTTATGATTTTGAAAATTTCGCTTAGGCACCGAGTTCGCGTGTTCTAGGATGTGATTCATTCGGCAGGCCAGAGTTCAGGTGCTTGGAGGCATGTACAGGGACGTACCGCTAGGCAACTCGGTCAGCAAGCCTTGTTGGTAGCTTCGTGGGAGGTAGTGCCATGTGCAACCAAGCACTGGAAAGGTAGTGCTCGGCTGAACTATTTGACAATTTGATGACACAGCATGTCCTCAATCAAATAAATAATGAATATTTTGTGGTCATTGTACAGTAGACTATTGTTTACTTTTTCAGTAATCAGGTTATGTAATTTCCTTTCATTACAAACTTCAGTTGACAATTTTTTTTTCAAATAAGTTGGATCCTGATGTATCACTCCACCGTGTGGCTTCCACAGCGCACATTCGCCAAAGGACAAAAGTCTTGTTTTGTCGTCCGGCGGGAGCAGTCGTGTTGTGTATCAGTAGTATCAGGATGTAAGGCAGTCTTGAAAAGATGGCTTGGAAGGCGGTAGGCGTGATAATAAAGTGGGGCTGTGCAGGGAAACCAAAAGGGTGCTGGCGCAATTAGAGACACAATTTTTTTTGTCTTTTACATATTCAGTCTTTATACAGAGGTGAAGTATTGTAATCTTTGAAGAATGTCAGGGAAAAAACATGTACCCCGTGGAAGTGTATACTCTAAATTATTCGTACTGTAGTCAGATCACTTGTACTTTAAGATGAATATGTACTGCGCTTTTGGTAGAATAGCACTTAAGGAAATACTGTAGATGAACTTCAGTACGTAAGCTATTCTGTGGCAAACTGGCGGTACTTTGTAGCCAAATATTTGGTTGGTACATTTGTTTTATATTGAAGAAATCATAAGTTCATTTTTTTAAAGCCAGTATAAAGTTGTAGTCCAGTGCCGGAGAGTTGTAAAGTGTATTTTGCAACAAACAAGTCATGTTATAAACAAAAAAAAACTTAGAAAATATAGAGAAGTGCAGATCAACAAGTGTTTAATTATTATTTGTGGAAGTATCATGCATCACTTAACAGATTTCCTGGAGTTATTGTCCATACCAGTAAGGGTACAGTTTAAATTAATTCAACGACGTAAACACTTACCGTATTTGCCGGCATATAAGACGACTATTTTTACATATTTTTGGCCCTCAAAAATTGCTACTCGTCTTATATGAGGGTGCAAAACATTTTGGTAGCCAAAAATCATTTGAAAGCTAAGCTGTGGAGTTGTATGATGTTTCAACAAATTGCGCTTTTCGTCACAAATGAAAACGAGTACCCCGTTTATTTTAATAAAATTAACAATACGAAATTTTGATGAGCGTCATTCATAATAAAGGACACTTCCTCGCAGCGAAGCGGCGATCAAAGCGAGCGCGTGCCGAGATACTTTGTCTCGCCAGCCTACAACTCTCAGGCGGAGAAAACGAGGATCTAGATCCGCATGCTTTCATGCTTTGTCTCGCAAGCACAAGACTCTCGGGCGGAAAAAACGAGAATCTAGGTACCGTACCACACATTCATGTGTCTACCGTCTAGTGCTAGGCTGGCGGACAACAGCGCACAGGAATACGATGACCTTGCAAGCAGCTGTTGTTGCCCGGCGTTGCCATGTAGTGCGCGGCGTGCCTCAGGACGGCGTTGCCAAGTCACGCACACCTGCCGGCAAATGGAGATATCGCCGGCCGCCGCCGTACATTTCCTTGGCTCTTGGGCGCGCGGAGAATAGTAGTAGCCAATGTTATTCGTTTATGTGTCTACTATGATGTTTATATGACGGTAATAAATGCATTGAAAATATTTAAACTAAATTTTTAATGTTTCTGGCAAAGGAAAAAAATATTTTTCTGTCGGGAATCTCAAAATTAGTAATTTACTTTTTTTCAAGATTTTGTACCTTCTAAACTACGACTCATCTTATATGCGGGGTCGTCCTATATGCCGACAAATACGGTACGTAATTTTACCGCTGAGTATCCGGGGTAGTTCATATCAGACACCACTAACAAACATTCAACAGACTATACCTTCCATCTATCAGTTTGTGGGGCGGCATCAGAGACAGCAGCCACGTCACAACACATGTTAATGGAATCAGGTTATATCTGGGCATCCCTGGACGGTGGCACAGGCTGGATGCTCTGTGACTGCCAGGCATTGATAACTAATCTGAAGTAAAAGGGGTGTTGTGTAGTGTACAACCAGTATTTTCTTCCCGAAGTTTGTTTGAAACGTATCACCTCTAACAACTGGTTCCTGAGGAAGTAAAGTAGCAAATGAAAAAATTGCCAGGGAACTGTATCCAGTCCCCAACAAAGAAAAGTAAGATCACATTGGAAAAAGGTTGAGGTTTTCTGAAAACCTTTGCATTGTCTTCCCTCATACCCCTCCCTCTAACAACAACACTCAAGTGGATATGAAACATAAGCTCCCCTAGCTTACAGGATCCTGGCAATTGGAGGCTGAAACCTTGATTGCAGTGACATATTACAGCTTCATTAAGAGGGAGGTTCAGCGAATCTTCCCGACATCATGTCACACCAGCAGGAGTGACTAATGGTGCAAACACATTTGGCTAAGATTTGTAACAATCAAGTGTTACAATGCATTAATAGGGTTGTGCAAAATGTCAATAACAAGGTTAAATACATAACGTTGTTGAAAACATATATCAAAAGTGTAACTTTTTTTCGTGACAGTATTACTGCAGAGCACCCACATATTGTGACTAACAGCCACCATTGAGGTAGCTGCTCCCAAATACATATGCTTCAATCACTGCTAGACTCTACACTTCTGCTTGCCGAACAGTCAACAGCATTATCCACGTTCATAAAGCTATTTAAGCAGCTACAACAATTTCAAATGTTCCGTGCATGCAGTTTCACAGTTTACACAAAACATGAGAAATGTAATGTGATTACTCATGGTACATTACAGCACAACTGATTTTCACGCACCATTTAATACTAAACAATTACACAGCACAGCCATACAATTTCAAAGGTAAAATAATAAAGAATTACCAAATCAAACAAAAATTTTAATTATTCAATGTAGGCTACCACAGATAAGAAGGTAAAGAGAAATTTGTTGACAGCAAGATTGTTAGACAAGACTGGTCCGACAGGAAACCCTAAAAAAATCTGCCATAGCCTAACTTCTGTTAGTAAAGAAAGATAATATGGAGAAATTCTATATTAAAGGTTGACTTTCTTGCACACAACAGTTCAACAATATAAGTAGTCATACAAAGAAGTACCACATCAAATGCACTTGGATTTGCACACATTTCACTCAAGAAAAAAAATAAAACTGCAAAAATTTTTAACAAAAAAATGTAATTTGAAAAAAGCTCAAAAAATAAGTCCTTGCCAGAAAAATTAAGATTTTTACAAGCTTTGAATACACAACATGCTGTCAAAATGTATTTTATTTTATTAAAAGTTACTCTCTACAACTCTTCCTAATCAAAACTTAGATCTCAATATTGCTTGTTTTATTTTTTGTTTATACAATCCAGTCTGTAAGTGTTACACAATGTTTGCTTGACCTAACAGTACATAAAATCAGGATTCCCAACAATTATGTTCTGGAAAAAATACACTAATTCTTTTACAATTTTTTTTTTCCAGAAGCTGAGAGGAGATTTTAATTCTTAGTGAAGTGATACAGATGACTATATTTTACAAAATGATAACTAATCACATTTTACACTGACTTTAAAACAAGTCAATGAAACAAAACATACCACTTTCACTAAAGACATATGCAGGTGCTTTACAACTACAGTAAATGGAAAACTGCTGTATCAAGTGAAACATTATAAAATGGCTAAAAGGTAACAAAAATTAAAACACAAACATTGAAATAAATACAGGCACTGACATTTTACATAGCATTTCTAAAGTAAAATTTACTTAACAAAAAAAATAAACATTGCTACACAAATCATTAATTTCTTGAATACATTAAAAAAAAAAAAAAAAAAAAAGTCAAATATACAAAAATATGCTAGGCCTATCATGATGTTCAAAATTAATACTGTATATAATACAAGAAGCAACACAAAATTGTAACTGCTACAAAATACTACAAAATAATACTGTATTGAGTATTGATTTGACTAAAAATAAAAATTCAATCATCTACTAGCATTTTATTTCTGCCTTGTATATAGCAAGTTAAAATAAAAATGGAAATATGAACTATAAAAATATCTTACTGGAACCAACAAGCAATCAGACTTAAAAGTACAATAGTTGTATCAGAAGTAACAATCTTCAAATTACAAGTAAGTTATGGCACAATAATTACTTTAGTTGTTATCAATCCTTGTTTTTGTTTGTTCAAGTTAAATAAGTTTTCTTACAGTTTTTTTAAATTCTTTATCTCCATTTCATTTTCTATTCACCTTATACATAGTTACATACTCCATTTTTCTCATGTTTTACATTTTGTACTGATAAGCAACTTTGTTTTTGGTAGGAACTTCATGAGAAAGTTGACTGCATAATTACAATGTTAACTAAGAGGAATGGCTCTGAGCGTAAGCTGTTTAACTGGTGTAATCTTCTCCTCGGGGACTATCATTCAAATGAATGTGTCTGCAAAATTTGACCCCAATTTTACTAAATTCCAATGATCAGATCTGGTTCAATTCCCACATTATTAATTATTCTTTCCAGATTGTTGGGAACCCAGTAAATAAAATAAATAGTAATAAATGTTAAATTATCTCTCACCGCAACAAGTGCTTCATTCCATGCTTTGCAGCATAGTGGAGCGCTGTGTTGTGGTGATGGCTGTCGCCATAGCTGATGTTTGGATCAAGGTTTTTTCGCAGTTCTGGAGTGCTCTGAAATATCTGCAACCACAAAATAAAGTAAGCATATGATGTGCAAACTGGAAAATAAACACTTTTGTTTCCTTTGTTCTTAGAATGTTTGGTACTACATCACAAAATTTCAGATAAGTAAGCCCACAACGATTGTCCTCGTGAAGGGACCTTGGTATTAAGTTTCAGAAAAAAAAATCTTAAGTGACATGACCAATTTTTTTATGCTAACATGATTATAAATTAGAAAACACATTGTAGGCCCTACAGAAGATTCAAAAATATTAAATCTCATTTCAAAAACGTTTAATTATAGATAGAACTATTGAACAAAGAACCAAGCAGTAAAGAATGGATATCAAAACAAGACAAAATTTTGAGTACAATCATCATAATGCCTAACAAAATTTTGCATATAATCTTCATAAATGCTAAATGTACCCTTCACCCACTTATAACATCTTCAGTATTTGCAAATACTGTATACACAATTTTCCCTACCAAAAAAATTAAATCAAACTCTGATCAACATTAAATTCCTTATAAATTTCAACATTATTTGGTGTAATTTTTAACTTATAATTTGCAAAACTGTATTTTGACCTTAAAGAACAATGCTCTAAATTTATTCATGATAATGGTTTGTACACTAATCCTAATCTATCTTAGCATACTTTACAACGGGACAAGAAAAGGACATTCAAAATTATCTTCCTTAGTTATATGTAATATTAGTAGCAGGCAAAGAAACGTTGGACAACCTATAATCTACAGTGCCATTACGTATTTTACAAGGTGCTCAAAGACTGAGTCCTTGGTGAGGGGTGACATGACGTGAATATGGAGCGCCAGAACTAAGAGGCAGGTGAAACACCAGATTCCTGAGAAAACCAACTAACTCGTAGCATCATCCAACACAATTCACACATGCAAAAACCTGGACACCGACCAGCTGGGAATTGAACCCAGATCACTTTGGTGTGAGGAGAGTGCTCTAGTCAGCTGCATAGAGGCAGCAAGTAAATAGAAAGGCTATGCTGCTTTCCAATCACGAAGAAGGGATAACCTATAGGTTTCAGATGTGGTTATTCGACATGAAAAATGTGCAAATACACTTTTTGTTCCAATATCATTGTTTAAAATACATCCAATACAATACTGGTTTTCTTTCTTCCCCACATAAGTATTAAGAGTATATATATTCAAATGTAAATAAAAAAAAACTGTGAAACTACCAAAAATTATTTTTTAAGATGGGAATTGTTACCAGGAAAATATGCAGTCAACTACTAATATTTCAAACAGTAATTTTGTTTCGGAATATTTGTCTATATAGAAAACAATAATATATATGCATAGTACTGTAGTATATGGTTATACGTATTGCTTGAAATTTAGCACAGGTGCCATTCCCTTCCTGAAATTGTCTAGGCATGCCACGTATGTGATAAGATACCCCACTGCTGTACTTGCACACTAACTCACACAGCTCATCAATGTCAAAAGTAAACAGGTGTTATGTCTGTTGAGTAACAAAATCATGGATGAAGCACAACACCTTCATTGCTTAGTGTATGATGCAAAATTTCTAATGTTGCCAATCTCACTCACAAAATAAAGTGAAACTCAGAACTAAAAAAAACTTACCAGATAAGAAACAAAACCAGGCAACAAATAATAAATAGTCTTTACTATAAAAAATATAAATAACGATATTCATCTTTAAACAAAAATTAATTACCCAACCTAACAAAGAATTCACAACCCAATCTAATGCAGAACAAAGCTAATAAATATTCAAACCTTTGTAAACGGTTGCTATTATTACAGACAAAAAACATTTCACCTGAATACTACCAAAAAATGTAAATATGTAATTCTGTACATAAAATGCTCATTTCATTGTGTTTTTGTATTCATTCCCAAAGTTGTAGCCAGATAACATACATTTTTATTTTTACGTATTATTCTTGCACAGTTGTCAAAAACAAGATAGATAACTGGGTGCTACTTATCACAGAGCCCTGACAAAAACATGGACAGCGATATATTACATACGGTGGGGCAGTCACCTTTCACACAATATAACTTTCAGACAAAAACTACTTTCTACATTGAGACGAGGAAAATACTGCTTCAGTAGAACCCTATCATAATGTTTCGGAAGGGATTGCAAAAAATGCTTAGATTATAAATGGGGAAAAAAATAAGAAGATAATATATTAGAAAGCAGTTTTAGGGACCAAATGACGGTAACATTATAACCAGGAAAACTATATAAGTGGGAACATTATAACAGGATTCTTCCATACAGGAATTAAAATGCAGGAAATAAATTTACGAATACGTGTTTTTTAGTATCACTGAGAATAATATATACTGATTTGTTCAATTTCAGGGCACTGAAAAAACAACATTAACAATCCTGAACCAACGAGGGTCACACACAGATGAACAAAACCTTCAGTGGCTATACATATAATTTCCCCACATACTGAGCAACACATACAATTCAGTGACTGCATACATGTATTTTCCACACGCATAATTTAGTGACTGCATACATGTATTTTCCACACATACTGAGCCACATATATAATTTCACATGAAAATTGCCAGCCTTGCTTAGCCAGGACTCTGGGGTCGTCAGCACCTTAAAGTCGAGAGTTGTTAGAATAATTTACTCACGAATTCCCTCTGCAGACATAATTTCTCACTTTAAATTTTTGGCATTCTGTAGCCTCTTTATTTAGCATGTAATATTCATAGTTGCCAAAACTCTACGTAACGCAGGTACTCTGACCTGCATTGCTGCAAATTCATCACCATGCTGTACATATTTCTTAAACTTGGATGAGGCACTGCCCATGGTTACAGCTGGCAGCGTCAAGAACTCAAGGAGCTGGTGTGCTGCACTATGAAACCACTATTGGTAGATCGTGCCAGGAGGCACGCACAGCACGTCTGTGGCGATGCCCCGGGAGCACGATGCACCATCATCTACGCTCCTGAAAAAAGACATATTTTTTTTAATTATCACAGAAACACATTACAAATGGTAGGACAGTAATATATCACCATAGGTCATTCACTGTTTTATATAAAACAAAGGAGGTTAAATAATATAGTAAAAGGAAATGCACACACTGGCACAATTCCATACCTGCCTTTCATCGTTACAAACCACAACAAAATACACTTGCTAAGATAAGCAACTAAGAAAATATGACAGTTGCACAACAAATACATTAAGGGTTAAGGGCTATGCAAAAAAAATACTTTTATGATCTCACTTCACCATACACAGAATAAAATTGCCCGATTTTGACATTTCTTTTCAAAAAAGAGTGTCTGTACCAGTAATCAGGCTTGCAGGGACCTTGTTTTCCCACGAAGTCAGGATGGTTTAGAGGTCAATATAATTGAGTTGCGAAGCATCTTTCTCAGAACAGAAATGTTCAAAACTTATACTGCATTGGTCTATACCAAATTTTGCTTCAGACTTATTTCAAATGCTGTGGGAGAACGCAGGGAGAGGAACATTTTAACAGCAACATAATAAATGTCTTTAATGTCTGAATCTTTAGTGTCAAATAGAGATGATAAGAAGACGACTTGAAATTGATTATTCTGAGATAGGGAACTGATGGCTAGCAAATTGAGTTTATTTCTAAAAATAACATCTTGCAGCATCTTTTCAAAGTGGCAACAGTCAGTCTCAATACTTACATGAACGAAACACACAAAAAAAAACTGCTCTAAAGTAGCAAGTTTCTACATGTATGGAATTTTTAAACCTATTATGCAAAAAGGAATAGGTAGTTTATTTGTAATATTCTGCCATAAAATCACCTCAAATTGCATCAGTTTTCTCGAGGCGGAATGATAAGCCTAGGTGTTACAGTGAACCTATTTCGCAGCCTATTATTTCACATGAATTACAACGTACTTTGTACCGAATAATAAATTAATATCAACTTTAAAAGACAAAGTAAAATAAAAGTGACATTGTTATTCATTTTTAAAGAACATACTTTATAGCTGAGCACTTTACCGAACCATATGGCAGACAAGTAAAATAAACTCATGGAGGAAAATTTCAAAACTTGATTTTCTGGCCGGCCACCACCATAACCATTTATCAAACCATTCATCAGATACAAAGGTTTTTTTTTACTGGACGTACTTTTCAGATACCTTCAAAATTTGTCTTATTTATGATTCCGCAATAGACGAAGCAGAAAGCCATAAACTAATGTACCATCCCTATACGCAAGTATTTTGTAATAGGGGGAGTTACCGTCAGAATTTACCATTCTGTACCTACTATTTCACTAAATTTATTGATATATTTAGGTCTTATGAGTTATTTTATTTTGTTTCTTCATATTTGAACTACGTATAAATAAGTTACCTTTCTATATATTTATAAAAGTAATTGTTTGAAGTCTCTAACCTCCCTCCTTGTCTACGGCCCTTACCCTATATAGGCAGTTCACGATAAAGTGAGCACTGTATAACAAGTTATTGAAATTTGTTCAAAGAAAAGAACGACTACTGAACTTCACGTACAAGTAACGGGTATCCACACATTAGTTAAGTGACCATTTAGTTGAAACATGTCTTTGACTTAATATTTTCATTTCCAAGTACAGTGAGGTGTGGAAAAAAAACCTACAGTGCATTACATTAACGATGCAATTTTGTTAAATGAGAAAAATTTAGATCTGTGAACTTTAAAAAACAACTGATCTATGACGTTAATCCGATGTCTGGAAAGCACCCTCTGATGTTATTTCGACTTGGTGTAACTTTCCATGTAGTTACCCTTGTTTTCTTTACCTACTTGCTACTTCAAGTGTTCAACATAGTAATCCAAAGGTATGTTATATGTGTTTAAATTATATTTGTGGATTTTGTGAATTTTGGTCTAAAAAAATTAATACCTTGAAATGTCTTAAACTGTTTGAAAAATTGAACAGCGGTAACTGCTTTGAAATGTTACTTGATTTCCTCTAGTGTTGACTAGGGAGGCCCCTTAACAGAATGATTCTTTAAAAAAATATTAATAATCTACCAAAAGTATATTCAATTTTAGACACGAGAACTGCTAAAATAGCACCGTTTTGCACCTTGAAATCCAAATCTTTCTGAGGGAGGACTCACGGACTCCCCTCCTTTTTATTGGGGGATAAGTGTTACTCCTCGTATGCAGCCCTACCTATGTCAAAATCCATGAGCCGCGTCTGTCTGTAATATGTATTTCCAGACACTGGTTCCCTGACTCGAAATACTCAGTTTAAAGTTTTCTACCAGAAGAGCAAGTTTGACATCCTGTAAAGCACTACATGTCTGAATGTGTCTTCAGTTATCATATAACAGCACTGTTTATGGATGGGCAACACGCACTTTTAGGTTGTGTCAAATGACATCCAAAATGGGATAATTTACAGCGTTACAAGTGAAATAAAAAAGGAATGACTGCAGTTCCTTTTCTCCTTTTATTGCTGCAATAATGAACGAAACCACAGATGTTTCAAATAAATTCCAGGTACCATTATTGCAGTAATTTAGGTGCCTTGATAAAGCTATTATTCTGGAAGTTTCTAAGCAAAATCAAGGCCATTACCAAATCACAATTTTCACAGAGAACTGCAACAATGAAAGGAACATAAATGTCACTTCCCTGTAATGCATATTTTATTAACTTGTACATGTTTTTTGTTCCTAAAAAGAAAAGTGGAACGTGCTCAACAGAAGTAGTGACGTGAGGAAAGATAAAAGCAGCGGTGGAAAACAAGGGCAAATTCAGCAACCCAATGGCCAAAACAAGATCCACCCCAATTACCAGGTGCAAAAATCTGGCGCAAACCTAACCAGACGCTGTGATGGGAGACGAATGGTCTAACCAGTACACCACTATATGGTCCCCATGATTCAAACAGTAATACACACCATAGTTGTTTTATTGTTAAACATAATAACCCAGCCACAAAATCTGTTACTATACATTCGCTTACAATGTAATATGCACAGTATTTACAGAAAAAATTAATTCATTATGAGCTTCTGTTTATAATTATCAAAAGAACAATACATATACAATATTCAAAAGTGTATGATAGAGTATCTGATGTAAAAAAACCCATACTGATATATATTGAGAAACAAATAAAATGAAACACTAACAAAACAGTGCTAGAAACGTGTGAGGTGACGTCTAGAGGTAGAACATTAGGTGGTGAGTAATTATCAAAATACACTGGACCACTGAAACATGTGTAACAGAGTAATTAGTTGCTCCACCGGTACAGATAAGATGAGACCCTAAACACACAGAAAGGGAACAGTTGCCAATAACACTGAGAAACTCCAACAAGCAGCATGCTAAGCTGTCGAGAGCATGCAGCACTTGACTCCGTGCACTAAATGCCAAGAGAGGTTGACGGTTTGGTGTTACGTTATCCTTTATGATGAATCCTGCTTCATCTTTTAGTGTTGATGATTATCAATCCAGAAGTGGCACATGAAAGGCCGGCCAGCATTAAATGAATAGTCATATAGAAGCCACGGGCAGTGGAAAGTAGTAGTTGCTAAGGGATCATGAATCAAAAATGGAAAATAAAGAAAAACATTAGGCCTACAGTACACATTTTACAAGTTTTAAATTGAAATTAGGTAGTCAGTCTACCTGCAAATATCTGTATCACAGAAATAATTCTATGAAGTACACGATGGCAAAGAGTCAGTGTTTTCTACTTAATTAATCCTCCTTATCGTAGATAATTACAGTCATATGATCCCCCTAACCCACTGCCTAAAATTTTGTTGCGACATAATCCTCATGTTTATGCAGGGTGCAACGTCAGGCCTCCAATATGTTATCCTCACTTAAGAACTGTAACATTTATACAGAACACTCCTCTTGGCTTGCTGCAATACAGTAATACACACACCAATATACTATGGTTAAAACCATGCTCTTTTGTTTATACTTTTTTAGAGAGATTAATTTTTTACGCTTAAACGAGAGCAGATATCAAACTCTGTCTGGCAGTTTTGTTTAAAATCATCTTCTCTATGTTAGCTGATTTTTACAAGGCAGTAAATGCTACAGTTTTAGCTAATTATGTAATTAATGAAATTTTGGTTAGTTGACTGTTTAGTCGAAACCGTGTAATTTCTTATTTTGAAAAAATATCTATCACGGCAAAAACCATTTTAAACAAAACTGCCAGACATATTTCTGATACCCTGCTCTTGTTTAAACTTACAAAAATAATTATCGCAAAAAGAGAAGAAACGAGAAAGCATGGCTTAAATACTCAATAGACTGTACAAGGTGTGGACACTACACTTTTCCCTGCAAGATTAATGGACCTGTTACAAATTAAGCATGCCTAATACCTACTAAACTACAACAGCTCTAGGAAAAGAATCACAGAAAATACTGCATATAAGTACTATAGGTTGGCGTTTTTAACATTTCTCTTACCCCTGAGACAGATGCCAGGCAGATCAATTGTATTTACCTTTAAACCATTCGGACTTCCTGGAAAAATATTGTCATAACAATCTTGTTAACAGACAATTTTTTTAAAAGACAAATGTTGTCAAAATCATGGAAAATTTAACTGTACATACAATGTAACAGTATACTGGCTCTGTAAGACTCCATGTCATTATCAAGTATATACAGTACATTAATTTCAATCCTCAATGTCGTGATTCTTTTCTGCATATTATTATTTGAGAGATTTAAATTTGGTTTTTTATATTTTACATGTTTGATATACTTGACAGTATTTGTTATGTTTTTATGTACTTGTACATTATCATGTCTGATTATCCAGTATTATAAATTGTATGATCCTCCCAACTAAATAAAAATAAATGAATACACATATTTTTCCTTCAAGAAAGGCTCACATCTTGTTAAATCTTATCATGTATGTCACAATCCTGCTAATCTGTAATTTTAATTCAATTTACACTAACTTAACACATCTTGACTATACCTTTGAACCATTTTAAAAGAAAAGATTAGCAACAAATACAAAATAATTAACTGACTCAAAAAAATATTACCTCCATTAAAATGCTTACTGAATACGCATATGTACTGATTTTCATTGAAAGATAGCGACTGAAATAATTTCTAGAATATTGATGAAATGAGAAGTGTAAACGAATGTTTAAAACATTAACTGAACCATCCTGATTTTCAAGGAAGGCAATGATAGTCAATGTACCTATTTACCAAATGTGGGAGTACTGTATACACGTTTTACCAGTGATAGCTAACATACCTTTTAACATATTCACAAATGTTTTGATCTATAAAAATTTGACATATATACATAAAGTCCTGCTATAATGTTTTATATATAAGTAACACACAAATACACGCACCTAAAATTGTGAGCAATTTGTGAAGATTTTCACAATAACACATCATTACAACATTGTTCTGGTATAAATTAGTTTTTATGATATTTAGACCATTTTCTCTAACTTGTTTCATAAAAAAACTGTAGGAATTTGTTGAAGTGTATCAAAATACACTTAGGTGAATAACAGTCCTCTGGAAATAAAAAAATTATGTTGGAACAAAAGGAATTATTGTATACTTGCAAGTGCTTCAATTGTGTGCAAAACATTACCACACAGCAAATGAAATGTGAAATCAACTGACAACTATAAACAAAACACTTAACAATACGATAACTATATGTGTTACAATGCACGATTACATACAACTTGGCCATTGTTTTGCAATTCTTTAAAAGAAAGTGGAGCACTCTTTGAAATTCATTTAAAGTTACACAATGCAGTATTTTCTGGAACTACTTTGTAGGGGGGCTTCACTCTATTTTATCAATTTTTTTAGGTGGGTCCCACACCCCATCAACAACACGGCCAATACAAATTATTAGGAAGGATTTACACAATATTGGAAGGAAGAAATGCCAATGACCACGAAACGGCCAGTCGCTATTTACACACTGGTCCAATTCATTTTTTAACGTGTCATATGGTCAATTTAAATTCCATGATAATTGACGGTCAAGTTTATTTGGAAATTGCTGTAACTACATTCATACTCTATGTATATGTACAGAATAATGTCCACTGGTCCATTTCAACACTTCATGTAACAATATTTTCCTCTCAAACTACAAAAAAATGTAAAATCACAACACCAGTGCATGCACCAATGTGTAAACACAGACCAAGTTAATGCCAATGCATACGCCAATCCCTTTGATGGTTGGACCAAAAACCAACAACGAATGGCAAAGCTTCCAACACATGACCAACATTCCAAGATCGGCCAAGCACACACTGGTTGATTCCTTCCAAGGTCGGGTGTTGGGTCAATGTGTAAAGCCGGCCTTATACACAATTTCAAACAATGACTTTAACTATGAGAGGAATTGGCAATGGCCTGCGTTAGAGAACCATCCCAGAATTCACCGTAAGTAATTATAGGAAACCATGGAAAACCAAAATCAGTATGGGTGGAGCTAGGAACCATACAAGAGTGTCTTCCTCAATGTGAATCAGTGCTACTGTAGAGCCTCCTCGATCGCTGCTTATTTCATCAAAATTATGCCACTTGCAGAAAAAAGGTTAGCTTGCATACTTGGCAAAAAGTATGCTATGTTCTACTTCTTCTGATTTTGCATACCAGCCTCGAAAATATGTACTGCCTACTTCAATCAATGTTTTGAATGTTAATATGTACACCTTCTAATGCAGCAAATGCACATTGTGAAAAATTTGTCCTATTTGATCCCTTGTAACTAAACATGCTGATTTTCTTACTTTCTTCTTGATTACAAATTTGGCAAATTTATCTGAAAATATTTCAATAGGGACCATAACTAATTTCATTACCATTCATTTAGAACATTGCATACAAATACAAAATATTAAAGAGTAATTATGGGATAAATAAGCTAATTAAAAATGTAATACAGGTATTACAGTTATTTCACATCATGTAATAAAAACTAAATTCCTAGCATTAATTTAGTCAACAAATATGCACCTAATCGAAAAATTTAATGTTTATATTAACAGAAATTGCTGATAATTTTTCACGTCCTTAATTTATTAAACTAAAATAGATGACTAGATGACATTTCCTCTTTATCAACAGCAAACGTAAATGCAACAATAGAAATTTTGTGTGTGTGTTTGCATGTGCATGTGTGTAATATATAGGTGTGTGTGTGTGTGTGTGTGTGAGAGAGAGAGAGAGAGACACATTTGCATGCACCCATGCACACAACACACACATACTGTATATAGACACATATATACTAGCATAACCCGATAGACGTTGTCTTGCCAGTGTATAAAAAAGTTGGAAGTGATGATGTTGGACAAATTGTGACCACCTCCACCACTTTAATGCTCTGAATACCATATGAGGAAGCTAGGTATAGGTCGTTCGAGATAAAGTGAGCACTAAAAATTTAACATTTGAAAAAAATCACTAGGTGTTACTGCATATAATTCAACATATACTACAGTTGGCTTACTGCTTGTATGGTTGGCAGCGGAACTACGCAATTTAGTTCCGTGCATTTTTCTGTTTTAATTCAACAATACTGAAACATAACGTCGCTGTTACTGCAAAAGGTCGTATGTCACAATGTCTCAATTTCCAGGAGATCAAAAAAACTGTTTCATTCATCAGGGTTATTATATTATGTCATGAAATTTTGGTAGTATTCTTAGAATTATGCTAGAATTGAATTAGCTAAATATTTTTGTTAAACATATTAATAAATTACTCATTTATATGACATACGACCATTTGCATTTCAATTTTCTGCTTCTATAGTACATTCGACATTTTGCATGTGACATACAACCTCATAACACAAGTCTTCCCGGCGAAATAAAATGACATACGACCTTTTGCACAAAAG
>PNEQ01106418.1:6453-22696 GCA_003012365.1 Medauroidea extradentata
AAAAAAAAAAAAAAAAAAAAAAAAAAAAAAAAAAAAAAAAAAAAAAAAAAAAAAAAAAAAAAAAAAAAAAAAAAAAAAAAAAAAAAAAAAAAAAAAAAAAAAAAAAAAAAAAAAAAAAAAAAAAAAAAAAAAAAAAAAAAAACACACAACAACAACAACAACAACAACAACTTCACGAAGCCGAATGCGTGTGAAGAAGGAGTAGTATGGTTGCCGCTGACCCAATTAAGTACTGCATTATCGACTCTCTGCGCAAGTCACTCAGTTGGCGTATAGATCTTCACTATTATCCTTTAATTTTCCTTGGGAATTTAAGCTATGACATTATTTTACTTGTGGCCAGCAAAGTTCAAAGTCTAACGTTCGGTTCTACAGTTGCGTTTTTCGAAACCAGTTGTTATTTTTCCAGATACAGCAGTCTGTAAAAGCCATTTCTATACTATTTTGAGGGGCCTGAAAATGTTTTTAATAAACTTGCTGAAATTTCGAAACTATAGTGACATAGTTTGAAGTGTGTGTTATTTTCGTAGATATACAAATATAATGTGAGTTAAATAGTTTCGTCATAAAAAGAACAGTCGTAACTCGCTGCAAGGCATTTGAAACGCAGGTAGAGAGGCCCCTTAACTACAGAAAAGTGTATTGTTCATAATATAGTTAATTTATATTCACTCTCACCACAGTCAAGGTTACAGATATGGGAAACTACGTTTCAATTTTAAAGAGCTAAGCGAAAACAGTATTATTTCAACTTTCATAAATTTGCTTAAATGTTTACGAAGCACTGAATTACAAGAACATTGAAAAATAAGTTTTTACTATATTAACAGATCCTAAATGTTAGGTCAATGAAGCCAGTCGTAAAAACTCGACTTATGAATAGGTATTTAAAAACTCAATTCGTCCACACATTTAGTTCATATCATTTGTTCTAGCTTTGAGTATCTGCCCTGCTTTCGATAAAACTCTTTCAGATGGAACAGATGTTGCAGGACCCAAGACCCAACGCAAAAATCCCCCCAAAATATTACTCAGAAACAAATTTACTATGAGTTACACTTCAGCGCTGGAGAGACCACCATTTCATAAAAACAACTATAAACAAATCCAACAACTTTTGTTTTTATTAGTCTACATACCTACCAAAATAGCACTTGTACAATCATTAAACTACTTTTCATTTATGATTAAACGTTTTATTCTTGAAAAAAAAAAAAAAAAAAATCCCTCTGAAAATCCTAAATGCGCAACGTGCACAATGATCCCTTCTTGTGTGCACCCCATTGTTGCATTATTTGTGTTCAGTTGCTGGCTGTAGTGGCAAAATAATAAAATCCAGCAACTGTGCTATCAAGGCAGCTCCAAATTAAATCGGTTTCCCTTACATTGTTTTCTGTTCGCCACAGTATAAAACTTGATAAATTACGTTCTTCTAACTGTTTTGGCTACCTGCCAAAAAACACAAAAGGTAATATCAACGCAAGTGCGCGTAAAAGCTTGCCCTTTTTTGTGACTGCGCGGAAAAAACCAAGCTGTGTACTTCTAAAAAAAAACTGATTTTTCACAAACCGAATCAATGAAACGATTGGAAAAGTGAACCGAAATGTGTAATGAATGAAAATGTGAACTGTGAAAAGAATGAATATTCGAATATTGAAACGAATGAAAATCTGAATGTCGAAATGAATGAAAGTTCGAACTGTGAAATGAATTAACATTCGAACTTTGAAACGAATGAAAATCCAAATGTTAAAATGAATGAAAGTTCGAACATTACAAATGAATGAATCATTGATTTTGGGAAATAATATTCGAACAGAAACCCATTTCGAGAAATATTCGATTTTGCCCATCACTAGTTTGCTGGACATGGGCATCGACCTGGCTTAGTGTCAGAGGGTGGGGGAACTTGAATCTCAACTATTATCGGACCAAAATCATTCAGAAAATTTGTATATGTCAAACCACGTTTAATTTTCTAAAACCGCAATAGTAATTACCTTTTCACATAATTATATACAGCACTTGCAAGAGGAACTAAGTTTCTGAAACTTAACATCAGTCTGTTCATTCAAAATCAATTTTGTAAGTAAACTATTAAATAAATGTACACAAATCACATTTGAGCTCAGTCACGGCTGAATAAATCATCAACCAATAATTTCAGATTTAGTTATTAACATAACACTTACACTATTTATACACTGACAATATAGCGCCATTAGTTAACAGCAATTTAATTTATTGAAATGTTACCACAGGAATGCACTGCAACTTTCAACCACACTATGTACAAGAAAAAATGAAATGCTAAAAACAGTAAATTACAAATTATCTAAATGTCATCACCAATTGAACACACGTCTGAAACCCTGTATAATTCATCGCTATTCAACAGTTCCTTGAAGGCGGTATTCACTATTTATGAAATGCTTCATGAGATACGCCGCACAAAGTTTATCTACTCTATCTTTGTGTACGTGTAGAACAGAAACATAGGTAATTCAGTCGCACTTGAAGCATTTTAGAATGATAATTTTTCAAGTGCAGATGATGATGCAGCAGGTATTACACGTAGAAGTAGCAAAAGTTTTTCAATACTATAGAAAAGAGTATGAGAATCTTTGTGCAATTTATTGAAAATTTTAGAGATTTAATTTCCAGTTCGACAATTAGGAGCAGTATTTTCCAAGGATGATAGATTAACTTTCAGCAACTTCGCACTGATGTCAAAACTTTTTCAGCAAAACCTCCAAATTGTCACTTGGATTTGAGTAACATGGACTTGTAAGGAGAATTTTTTCCACTAGATCATAAAGCTTGAATCCTTCCTGAGCAAATCTACTCTTTATTTGATACAATGAGATCTAAAATGTTGAAATAGTAGTCATTTCTTAAAATTTATTCATCACTGTGAGTGTATGTAGCTCGGATATTGACTCACTCATATTGACATTGTGGGTAGCAAACTCATGGTAACACGGGAGACAGAAGGTCAGAGGAAACCAAAGCACACTACATTTCTGCTTAAAGTAACACAAACGCAATTGCGTTTTTTTTTGTAAAGTTTGGAGTATCAATGAGACTTTTTTTGGCACCCACAATGGTGCATGTGGAACATTGTAATACTTTGCTGAGATCTTTACAAATAACCAAAAGTGTTACACAAAGCAATTAGCATGAAACAAACTGAGCCCTTTTCTAACTGATAGTGTAAACTGCTTGCATATGCTGTGATATTACATATACTCGTCATCATTAATTTCTACAACTTTTCTGAATTGTGAGTTCCTGCAAGAACACCAAAACTAAATCATAACAGTAAAAGTCCAACTTAATAATAGAAATGGATACACACCTACTCACAGACAGGTACTCGTGGATAGACACATACATAAAGGACGACACATTTCTTCTCGCAGAAGCACGAACACAACATTTGCTGGCCAAGCCAGCTTCTTTGGGCCTGAAGAAGGTGGCTTGGTCAGCGAAACATCGTGCTCACGCTTCTATGTGAGAAGAAACGTGTAATCCAACTTTATATGTGCATCTATCCACGAGTACCTACCTGTGAGCACTTGTGCCAGTTTCCATCTAATACAGTAAAACCTCTCTATAAAGACCCCTCACCGTTCCCTAGAATAGGGTCTTTATAAAGGGGTGGTCTTTACAAAGAGGTTTAATTATACAGCAAAACCCGTAGTTTAAAACCCCGCAGTTCTTGAAGAAAAGGTTGTTATAGAGAGGTGGTCGTTATAAAGAGGTTTTACTAGTTGTAACTAGTAGCCTAGTAGACTATTTACCGTCCAAATTAAAAGTCCATTTTGTACGACAAAGTGTTGTTGACCTCATACTTTTTCTTTCTTGTCTTCAAGATATGTTTTTCTCTTAGGTGAGGCACTGATGACTACATCAACGTCATTTATCCATTGCATGGCTTTTTTCTTGCTGCAGGAACACACTTCGTAAAAATCTTTCAAAGCCAACTGTAGTGAGAGTGAGCAACTCAATGAACATAGAACAATGCAAGCAGTTGAATTTTTCGTATTCTAGCTTGCACTCCCTTGAATTCGTCCGCTATGCTGGAGTCACCATCGTAACACTGACCTATCAATAAATGAATTGGGATAGATATTCAGGCGCTGTAGTGTATACTGAATTATTTCTGCCAGACTTTTCTCAGCAGTCTTTTCTGTACAATACAAACCTACAAACAACTCTTAAAAATAATAAAAACATTTCTGGCGGATAAAATAATTTCTTGAAACATGAAAATATTTCCCTAAATCTGAAATACTATATGTATATGGAATCTGTATTTCAAACTAATCTCTTAATTTAGGAAGGACAAAGCCCATTTTACTATTTTAATGGTACAAGTTTAAAAAATTTAAAATTATTTTTTTGGTGTTTTTATAACTATGGTATATTTTTATTGGAAATTAAGTTTCTATACAACCTTTAGTAAAAATTAACCCGATAATAAATAAAAAAAGTCAGAAAACTGCAGCCTAATACACTCCGATAACACATTGCAGTCAATCTTTACTAAATACGCATCAGACAAAACGCCTGTCTGAAATAATAATCCTATGTTTGTCTCCAACCTTTGGTACACAGCAAACAATGTTTCTAAATATAGTTGCCCCATGGAATTTTTGCACAGCGCAATACTGAAGTAAAAAATTCACCAATGAAAATCAAAATTTTAAATTGTATTTTCGCAAAATATCAGACCCTACACAGACTTAAAATACAATTCTTTGCACAGTGATTATTGTCAATGATATCTTCAACTAGTCAAGAAACAACTCTTTAAAACTCTCCCCTTCGTGAAAATAATGGGGGTGGTCACCTTATTGATCAGAACTTTTGTGCCATTGGGTGTTTTGAACACTACATGTTGCCATTCCGAGCAGTACAACCAAAGTGACATAAAAAGTCCTCTTGCTTAAAATTGTTACAATGCACCGTTTATAAGAAAAACATCATTCAAATATTCAGTAGCTGAAATACATTGCATGTTAGGTGAGCATTAAAACCTGTAGCACAAGATTACAGCATCGTTTAAAATATGCCAAAGATTAAGGTGTGTGACAGGGATGGGTGTATTGAGAGGTTTGAAAGTAAGTTTGTTGAAGTTTACTTGGATGAACATGTAAAATGGATCTACAGAACTTCATGCAGAGGTAGTCAGCGAGGGGCAAGAGTATAGCAAGGCAGGTCCTTTAACCCAGGTGATAACCTGCTTCAAGGAGTTGCTGTTCTGTATCCCTTGTTGGAATCTTCCCACCTCTAGTTGTGCAGTGTAGAAAAACTTAATGCTGCACAGGAGGTTGTGCTTTACCCTGAGGAGACTGGGGACGAATCTGTTAAGTTCCAACAATGACCACCGGTGGGCTAGGGGAATTGAAGGAAGTAGGGGCAACAATGGGGGAACAGACGGGAATGCATTAAGGTGCTGAAGTTGGGAGTTGCATCAGAAGGTCAGTAGAGGGTAAGGGAAGGGTCGTAACAGAATCTAGGGAGATGGCGGAAGAAAGAGAAGTGAAATAACCCATTGGCAGAGTGCATGGCTAGCCATACAATCACGTGATAGTTGAGGGGGGTGCCTATTCTTCATCTTCTGGCAGCGGCGGCGGCCACCACCTTCTAGACATAGTCTCAGGGTCCCTTACCTAACGTGTCTGTACTAGCTTAGCAAATTCTTGCCTGGCTTTTAGTTTCCTGCCGACACATTTCGGCATAGCTTGATAATATAGGTGTGAAGGTATAGGATAGCGGTATTGTTGAGAAAGTGTTCAACAAACTGTTATTTCCTTGGGTTGTTGGTATGATGCGCAAGGCATTTAAATGACGGTACTCTATTGCTAGCGTTGGAGTAGGCAGATTTGTAAGGAGCGCTAGAAGTGCACCACTTAAAGTGCCTCTGCACATCCCTGTGTCCGTTTACAAATTTTCCCCAATCAAAAGTCAAAGATATTCTGTCACTGCCCAAAAGGTGCACAAGCACAGGCCTCCTGAGCGTGTTAAAAAGGTTAAGAAAGTGTGAGGCTAGGCGCCTCCTCCAAGATGCATATGGATTTAAGGCAGACAGAAACAAATTCCCGAGGTGAGCAGAAGAGATATTGGGATACAAGAGCCTTAAAGAAGGGGTAGGATAGTTGAGAAATCCAACAATATGCAAGATGAAATAAAAGGAATGTTTGAAGATTTTTGGTTTATTGGTGGAATGCCAAATAAACCATCCTGTGCTGGTCTGGTCTGAAGGGCCTGTCTGCAGAAAAGGCCGGAGACTACTTGTTCCTCTGAGGAGAGCCTGGAGACCATTTGTCAACATACACTAGAGCCCCAATTTTACGAGTACTCACTGTTCCTCTCATTGCATTCGTAAAATCGCCACCTTAATAAATTCGATAGCGGCTTAGTTTGCCCCCCTCCCCACCCTGACCGAAACAGAAAATGTTAAAATTGCATTTTTTTCTGCAAAGTGTCTCTAGTCGAACCCCGACTTCCGTAGCGTTTTGAAAGAAATTACTTAATGTAATAATGTAAACATAAATTGATATCAGTAGCCAGACGTCACATGTTGAACAGTAGATATGACTGACCCTTGTCCCAAAAAATTAGAAAATCGAGATTCCCAGTGTCTTCTCTCCAGCGAATAGCCCGACTTCCGTAGCATTTAACGGAAGAATAAAGCAAGTGATAGTTGAAATATAAGTTTATATCAATAGGCAGATGTCTTACAATCAAAAGAAGACCGCTAAACAATAGATTTGACCGACCCTTGTCCTAAAATAATGATAAAACCGAGCTGCTGAGTGCCTTCTCGTGAGCGAATAGCCAGATTTGCGTAGCGTTTAATGGGAAAAAAATAGGCATTCGTTACTAGCACAATACCCTTGCTTTGTGATTCATATTTTAATGTAGTGAATTAGATCACGTATGTTTTATTCATTGTCAATGTAATTCCTTACAATTTTTTTGTCATTGAATTTTGTTATTTTTTGAGGGTTCCTGAGATTGTATTCGTAGAATCGCTACCTTCGTTAAATCCAGGGTTCGTAAAATCGGGGATCTAGTGTATCTGAAACTGGCTCATAGGCTATAAGGCAGAACAGCTGCCTGGCGAAGGATGCGCACAGACATGAGGGATGCTTCAGGAAGAATTCTGGTAACTGCTGGTCTTTAAATCCGAGTGCTGGTATGGCGATGGGGTGAATAAATTTATCAATGAGCATAACTGAAAACGGAGCAATTAAAATTGTAGTAGTGGCGGTTGAAGACGGCCTCTCGGCCGGAGCTGGCAGGAGGAAGCAAGTGAGTTGCTTACCTCAATGAACAACTGCTGGTTTCTACTGGAGCGAGCAGCTGTGAGTTGCTTCACTCGACAAACAACTACTGGTCTCTACTGGAGGAAGCAGATGTGTGTTGCTTCCCTCAACAAACAACTGCTTGTCTCTTTTGGAGGGAGCAGGTGTGAGTTGCTTCCCATGACAAACAACTGCTGCGGGCTTATTCTGTACGGCCAAAGTAACGTTGCTTCAAGCGCAAACTGCCTTAGCTTCGAGTTTACAATGAAAGTGATTCTGTATGGCCAAGTTACATTAGAACTCGTTTACTCGGAAGCAGATATGAAGGAAAATACTGAAGTAAATGTGCGCGGGTATCGGAGGCTGCGCAAAGCCTGGAATTAGTTTGTTACGTTGTTTAATAAGTGTTATAAATAATTAAATTTACTGAGATGGTGATATATAATAACTCTGCAGTGTACGCCTTCACGAAAAAAGACCCTTGGTTTGCCAAAAGTTAATTTTGAAAGTCTTGTGTATGCTGTGAAAACACTCAGGAGGAATAACCTCATTCTTTGGCTTGGAAACATGGATAATCCCTTCCTACACCTACATGTGTTAATTTTACAGCAACATGTGGAAAGACCACGACTACGAATTACAAGAACACAAGACTACATTATGTACTACAATACACTAAGATATCGTTTGCCTTTCATGTTGAAGCATAGTCATGACAAACAAGGTTCATTTGATAAGATGAGTGCTTGAGAAAAATTCGTGCATTAAAATAATAAAGGATAACTACATAAAAAAGTGGTAGTGTTATGGTCTGTAGAAGTCAAAATGTGGAGAAAAATACAAATTTTGTGTGTTCATGTAACCTGATATTAACCTAACCCCACAATAAGTGAATTACTTTTTTTAAGTAACCTAAAGTATGGTACCAAGCTTAGCATGACATACACTGATAATTAGCCTACCAAACTAATTTATGACAGTGGAAGTAAAATGATTAAATATTTAAACAAACGTAAACACAGTTACTTGAATTTACGTATTGTGTCCATCTAACCTAACATTACCTTAACCCCACAATAAGGGATTAAAATAACCTTCTATAATTAGATGGGTATACAACGAACTCAACCGAGACTTTTTGTATAGGTTTCATCGAAGTAACCTAATAATTTGGCATATACAAACTATAGACCCTAACTAAATTGCTATCCACTACCTTCAAATTGTCAACTTCCAACTTGCCAATAAAGACTATGTTGATATAAACACAAACCTATACATTAGTTATACATAGCTGTTCTTTCTTTTAATTATCTAAAAGGCCTACAACACTAAAACATAACTACTGGTGTTTAAAAAACGTATTCTGTTTTGCCCCAAAATAAAACTAGGTTATAGCATGTCAAAAAATCATACCTTCCCTCTCCCTCCAAACAATTTGTTGGCGAGTGCCATACAAATTATCTTGGACACCATAAATGTATTAATGATTTAAAAAATTAAAGTACGGTATATGTTAAAATTCACGACTGAGGTTGCCTAGAACCAAAAATTTTAATACTACAAACGAACACGAATGTAACATTAAATTCACAGACTCTTGCGAGATTGTATCCCAATTACACAATAAACATACAATTAATTTTTTTACAGGTGTATATTTAGTGTATTTAGGGAAAATTCAACTCTCCTCTCCATTTTCTAACTATCCGTTACTTCCTTGCTGCCATGTGCGTCGTTGTTTATACTTGCAGAACCATACATAAAGTGAACTAAAATAAAGGTGGCAAACATACGCATCACAGATGTTTCTCGATTTAGTCATAAATAGAGTAATTTTCGGACAAAAGGGCAGCCAACCTACGATTACCGTCAAATAAAACGATTGAAGGTATCTCATAAAAGCAACATTCTCCGCAGACGTAAATTATAGCGCCGAAAGCAATCAGTGGCGTACAGAAATCGACCGCGAGAAACGAAACGCTATTTCGACAGCCGAAGTAAAGCAAATAACTTCATGATGGAACTTTGCTTCGGTCGTACAGAATAGGGCTGCTGGTCTCTTTTGGAGGAAGCAGATGTGAGTTGCTTCACTCGACAAACAATTGCTGGTCACTTCTAGAGGGAGCAAGTGTGAGTTGCTTCCCTCAATGAACTACTGGTCTCTTTTGGAGCGAGCAGTTGTGAGTTGCTTCCTTCGATGGCAACAGATTTATGCGGCTCTCGCTCACTCTTTTATACCCTTTTTGTGGTGGTCCACCGTGATAGGCCGGCCACTAGCCTAATGAGAGGCAGCGTGTGCGCGAAGAGCGTGGTCACTCCATCCCTCATTGTTCTCCTCTACGCTGTGGGTAACATGCTTCCAGGTGGCTCTAGGCATCTTGTCGTAATATACATTTCTTTGCCCGAGGTTTCTTGGAGCAGAAGGAAAATAACGGAAAGATTCACATACTTGGTAGTCCGGTTTGAGCGTACTGACCCGTGCAGAGATCAAGTACGGTGTGAAGGATTAACACAAGGTGTAGGAAAATGGAACGGGCAGGATGAGATGGCAGCTTTACAATATCAGACGCTGTACCACAACATGCATTTTTCTTTGAGTAAACTACATTCACACGTGTTCTGTGTGCAATTCCATTGCGAGTTTAGCAGTTTTTTCCTACACGCCTGGTAGTGTATTGTTTGTACAGAAACATTACAGTGCAATAGATTGTAATAAGTGCATACTAGCAATTTGTAACAAGAGGACAGTTTTCGTTACTTACAATTTACTGCTCAAAAAGGCAATGTGAAATGTCAAAACACCCAATGGTATAACAGTTCTTGCCAATAAGAGAGTGATCAACCCTGTTATTTTCTTGCAAAAGAAAGTTTTAAAGAGCAATTTTTAATTTCCTAAAATACAATTTTAAAAATTTGATTATTAAGGGTGAATTTCTACCTTCATAATTGTGCAAAGCAAAAATTTCATTTGTAACTATACATCATTTTTGATAAGGAACCACCTCCCTAACTTTGTAATAGGTACGTTAAGAAACATCCTGTATAATTACAATACCTATATCTGGTTACAAGTCTTAACTGTAAGGCTAGTCCACAAACCTAAATAACCTAAATCATCTTAACGACATGCATAAAAATGCCACAATATAATCTATACCAAACCATTTGAGCTTCTTACATTGTAACCTCACAATCAAAGCCTTACTGAAACTCTAAAATCTGCTCAGCAAAAAATGACTACAGACTATTTTTCAAATTAGGAAGAATGTTGGTGTTGGTGCTACCCTCATACAAGTGGGTACAATGATAATAGTTCTCAATATGTCCACTTCAATATTCCTTGTGCAACAACTGTGATTTTTTTTTTTTTTACTTTGAAGAATTCTGTCAAAAAAACATGGTACGCTACAAGTAATACATGTAGGTGAAGCCACAGGTGGACAAACTAGCAATACTTAATTGTTGCAAATAAATTTTTTTAAAACATACATACATTCTGAAATTGTTAGTTAATAATATTGAGCCTACGATGGACAGACAAAGTATTATTGTAAATAACTTAGCTAGGCAGTCAGATATCAGGTGGTCAGATGATGAATGGATGCGACGGGCTATGGTAAATCTAGTTTTACTCAGTGGGACAAATCATTACTGTAATTATGCCCACAGATGTTCACATTTTACCTTGCACTGCAAAACAGTCATATACTGTAATGTTAAAATGGGCGGGAAATAAATCTCTAGGCTAATAATTACACCTTAATATTAGATAAAAACGGGCTCATGTACTCACAGGTAGGTCCTAGTGAATAGATACATACATAAAGTTGGAAGACACATTTCTTCTCGCGGAAGTGGAAGCATGAAGTATCACTGGCCAACCAGCTTCTTCCGGCGATGAGCAGAAACATACTGAAGCAGGGTGTACAGGATGACTGTAGCTAGCGAACCTATTGGCCAGAATATGAATGTAACAGAGTGGTGGCCAGAGATTTAAATTTGGATGAATTTTCTAATGTTGAGTCAAGGGATTTGTCTGGATTTGGTGATGTATTTATGTTCTGATTCCAGTTGTCTGAGTTCAGCACTATTGTCCAAACATTCTCACCACGCTAGAATTGTAGCAGGAATTAAAGTTTGTAGGAGGCTGCATGGGTTGCAACTGGCATCTCTTGTGAATCAACATTGTGGCCACTTATTGCCCCTTTGTGTCTGCCCTGTAGCCCTTCATCCTCTGCTTGAGTTTGTTGGTAGTGAAGTCTATATACTCAGCTGGTAAATAAGATTTTTAGTAGAACAGTTGTAGTTGCCAATGGTGGGGTATGTTTGGTTGGTGATTCTTCTGTCGAACGAGGCGGAAGGCAGTTAAGATTGCACAGCAGCCACAGCGGTGTAGCTGTTGAATGATGTAGAAGGCTGCTGGATAGCACAGTAGCCACAATGAGGTTGCTGTTGAACGATGTGGAAGGCTAGTGGATAGATGGAAGGAGAATCAGCTCTTCATGTTTCACGTTTGGTCCATCATAAGGACTAAGATGCCTATGACATAAAGGAGAAAAATTGAAAGTAACCTACCCTCCTCCTCCACCGTATTTTCCATGTCTCAATAAAAATAAATGTATATTTTCTCCTTACAATGGGGTTGAAAATTTGCAAATCACTGAAACCCCTTTCATACACTACATAAATGGAGTAAAATGCAAAAGTGTATCAAACAAGGGAAAGTTATGCTGTAAGAGGTTTGCAAAGGAATACAGAAAACAGCTGAAAAATAAGGAATAGTATAAAATCTAGGATTTAAAAAAGGGTTTCTGATGTATGTGTTTGTACATACAGTACATATGTGTGCACGTAAAGTGTAATGACCAGCGAGTCATCCATCCTTTCTAGATCCATACTGTTTAGAGGGAGGCATCCCATCCCAACAACTACCAGTTCAACAACCATCATGTTAGAATCAACTTCCTATGCATACTCAAGCTCCGACCACTTCTTCATTAGCCGCTACTCAGTTGAACAGCAGACAGTGAACGAATAGACAGGGATTCGATACGTGAATCCAAATAACTAAACACAATAAACATAGAACTGAAAGTTTTCCACAGTGAATCTTGCACTACGAGAAAACTACTAGCACAACCTACAAACAGAACGATCTATCTATAAACCATAACTGCTGTAACTAAACATTCCAACACACAAATGCTCATATATGCATATCAACGGCACACAACATGTTTCTTCACATGAAGCAAAAAGCATGCACAGCTGCACAAAAGCCATGTTACCGTTCTTTACATATACTGTATCAACTGTACAGGAAGAACACTTAATGTACACTAGCAAACTCCACATTTAAAGCATACAGGCATTAACAAATTAACAGATTTATAAAAAACTGTACAAATTTCAAGACTATATAAAATGTTTGGAAACAAAAATCTCTTACTGTCCATTAAACATTTGCACGAGAGTAACCAGGTAAATATTAAGTAACATTGTTATAAAACCTTAAAATGCCCTCAGCTTAGTTAACACTACCTACGTACAACACATAATTTTGTAGTCATCAAGTCATCAAGGCTCCATTTTTATATGCCTCACATAGTGTAAACAGTTTACTAGGGTTGTACGAAAGTGACTTATTTCCCACAAAATGAAAGTGAAAGAAAATTTATTTTAAGCCTACAAATCTTTCCCTCTATTTTTGCAGAAAAGGTCATGCTATATACAAGCAAATATACGTAAATTTGTGTTTTATTTTATGCCAAAATAAATAAAAAAGGAAAAATTTTAAAACCCCTCATAATGGCTGCACCCCACATTTTGTACCAAAATTTTGGTGAAAACATGCGGCGATTATGTTAAAAAATACGTGTATTTACACTTTATGTGCGGCGCCATGATACAAGCAAACTACGTCTCATTCGAGGCCATAATTAAACTTATGCAGATATATTAACTTCTCAACAATACGTAGTCAGTTGAACATGTTCGCATTCATTCTACAAATTTTTGCAAATAGGAAAACGGGTGGAAAATTTCACTGCTATTTTACCGAAATAGATTAGAAAATAGTTCAGTCTGTAAAAAACATTAACTGTATATGGTTTCCTGTATAACATCTCAATTTTTCACAATACTATAATAATTTACTACACATATTAATTTCACTATCAAAATTCTACAGCAAGAATCTTCTAAAAACTTCGGAAAAGTACATAGACGTAAGTTTGAATTATTACAGGATTTTACAGGATTTTTTAATGCTAATTACAGGCTTTTGGAAATTAACTTGGTGGCATCCTTGCTGTATAACATCTCAATTTTTCACAATACTATAATAATTTACTATACATATTAATTTCACTATCAAAATTCTACAGCAAGAATCTTCTAAAAACTTCGGAAAAGTACATAGACGTAAATTTGAATTATTACAGGATTTTACAGGATTTTTTAATGCTAATTACAGGATTTTGGAAATTAACTTGGTGGCATCCTTGCTGTATAACATCTCAATTTTTCACAATACTATAATAATTTACTATACATATTAATTTCACTATCAAAATTCTACAGCAAGAATCTTCTAAAAACTTCGGAAAAGTACATAGACGTAAGTTTGAATTATTACAGGATTTTTCAGGATTTTTTAATGCTAATTACAGGATTTTGGAAATGAACTTGGTGGCATCCCTGGTAGAACATATGTATTCAATTACATTGTCTTGTTTACCCACTAGCCACCTGCCCACTACAACCGTAAGCACGTAGGACACTGCCTTGAAGTACATGTACTACATGTAGTTATACACGATTCCGTGGCCTGCAGCATAATGTCTCCTAAAAAAAGGCTGTAAAAATCCTTTGAACTGAAGAGGCATCACAAAGTTCTTAGTTCGAGTGACAAAATAAATATTCTACATTTACTAAAAGGCAACATTTCTGTTGCAGAAGTAGGCCGCAGATACACAAAAAACTAGTGTAGTATTTGTAAGTTATGAAATAAAGCATGTAAAATAATATTAAATGTTAGTATTGCACAGAACAAAAAATTGCACCACGTTAATTTTAGTGTAATCAAAGATGCCGTATTAAAAAGAAAACCACCATAACTTGGTCATTATTCATGTTCTAAGTGGTATAAAATATTTCATTAACACGAATGAAAAAAAAAAATTACGCCAATTATACTTTAGTGTAGTAATCTGTGATACCATGTTAAAATGAAACTGCTAACATCTCTAATAATTACAAGCAAAATATTTTAAGTTTATGTTAACAATTCTTTTTTTTTTTCTGTAATTTATACGCACGTCATACGAGCACGAAGTGTTTACAGACAATTGCACAATACTGAAGCCTTTGTAGTCGCAATTGTACTTGAGCCACTGTTATTTTATATGTTTGGCTGACAAAGATAAATCAAGCATTACACGTGAGAAATAATGACATGAAAAGTCAATCTATCAACGCTTGTAGAGACACTCCCTCTCCACCCAGTGCACGTCCTTGGTAGTGATAGCAAGGGTTGAGAGAGATAGCATGGTACATCATGCAGTGCAGTGTTGCGACGTCAACGCTGCTGACCACCTGGCTCACGGAGGCAGCTGCCAAATCACCGCGAACTACAGTGCTACTGCCGCTGTATGAAAAATAAGCTGCACTGCACACGTTACTGGAAATTATTAAGATATTTAAATATTAATGGATATTTAAGTGTTATGGAGCACTTAATGAAAGTATTGAAGATCTGTACCCACAGAAATATAACAGTATTTGAGGTTGTGGATGAAAAACATTTAAAAACTGCGTATCGTGAATTATGTAAGTTATTAAGGTTGGCGCATTGCATCACGTCTTTATATATTTCTTTAAGCTCGCCAAGCCAGCGACAAGATGTCTTGAATATATGCAGTTTTTTTATATCTGTTGATTTCCTGGAACAAAATACAGTGAATAATACGAGCCGACTGTATTTTTATAAATTTACAACTTTCTAAAACAATTAAAAAAAAAAAAAATTAATCACGTGTCTGGTGCGAGTAATGCAGAGTAGAGTGTCTGCCACATAGAAAATACTGCACAAGAATATAGAACAAAAACTCCAATGTAGAGCTGTTGGCCATTATTTTCAGCGCCCTCTACCAAGTCGGTGCCAACTAACAACATACGTGAAGGTAGAGTATTTTGAATAATTTATGGCCAAATACAAATGTTCAGGTTGTTATTTTTATTAGTTCATTTTGACAGCTCCACATAATTGATATTATATTGAACTAGGAGTAGCACACTCCTTGTCTGAAATGTCTTATTACGGCCAGCGACTTGTGAATGCAGTGATAACCTAGAAGTGTGTGGTTAAATTAGACCTGTGGTGTCTCGTCCGACGTCTGTGACTCTTCTCCGTCCCGCTTCGACGTGTTCGGCCGGTCTCGGCAACCTTCGGCTCCGCTCGTGTCCTCCCTTCCCTTGCCCCTCCCCCTACTTCCTCGACCTCAGCTCTGCCGGCCGCCCTGGGCGACGAGCCAGTCAGTCTCTTCCCGGTCCCGCTCGCGGGCAGTTGTGACAGTCCGCGACCCTGTAGGCACGTCCTCGACGTACGTTTGGTAAGTTTTTAGTTTTCTCTTTAATTTTCGGTTTCATCTTTCTGCTTTGTTTTTTTGTTCCTCCCTTTCGTTTCGGTCGTATGTGTTCTTGGACGTGCTTTCGCGGCCGCGGACTGGCTACAGCTGGGGCCCCGTTTAACTACTTTTCAGATAATAGTGGTGCATGTTGTTTGGCAGCCACAACATTGTTTGTTTCTAGTTTCCGAATTTAATCATCGTAAGTCTGTATGGTATTAGAGAAGTTGAATGAAGGACATCTTCACTTACATGTGATTAATGAACTTATTGTGCATTGGATTAACTTGTATGTAT
>PNEQ01106419.1:0-38011 GCA_003012365.1 Medauroidea extradentata
TTCCTGTCCCTTCCTCACCTTCTCTCTGTCCCTTCCTCACCTCCTTCTCTCTGTCCCTCCCTCACCCCATTCTTCCTGTCCCTCCCTCATCCCCTTCTCTCTCTCCCACCCTTACCCCTTCTCTCTCCCTCTCCCCCTTCCACTCTTCTTCCAGTCCTCTTTACCCCTCCCTTCCTCTTTTTGCTTCCATTCCTCTTTTTCCCTCCTATTATTTTTTCATCCTCTATTTTCCCCTCCCTCTTTTCTCCTCTCCCTCTACTTTCTACCTCCCTTCCTACTCTGCAATTTACCTTTTCTTCCCCCTTTCACATCCTCTCCCGTATTCACCTCCCCTCCCATTTCTCCCTCTCCCTGCTCATCCCCTCCCTCTCTCCTTTTTCCCTGTGTTTTCACCCTCTAGACCTTTTGCTACCAGGTAATTTGTGTGTATGGTTCCATGGCCTCTCCACTGGCCCAGGCAGTGACAGAGTAGGTTTGTACTTCAGTAGATGATATGGCTACCCTTCCTCTGTCTCTTAGTCTTACTTTTTGATGGGTAGATAGTAGGGGGAATATATGGGTATGATCTGCCTCCACAGAAACGTGTCTAATCCCGTGAGATAGGTAATACCTACAATGTTTGCTTTCCATTAACTGCAGGGGCCTCACAATCATCTGTACCTTTTGAGCCTGTCAACAGATCGAGATGTGAGGGTGGGGAGCCGTTTCTTTTTTTTTTTAGGTTGTGACCTTTGAAGATGGTCAAGTTCAAGCTGGTGACCTCTCTGAGCCCAGCTGCAGTGCCGGGTGCTCTTCTCCTATCCTAGCTTCCTCTGTTTCCACTTGGGGCCGCTGTGCTTGAGGGGTCAGACCGCTCACCTCCCACTTAGGTTATTTTGGTTTGATTCCCAGCGGTGTCGGTCCCCTGATTATCGTAAGTGAAATTTGTGCTGGACGATGTTACTGTTCTACGGGTTTTCTCAGAGATGGCTTATTTTTCCTACCACATCACTCCAGCGTGGCTCCATACTCACATTGTCATCCCTCACCAGCGCTAAAGACCTCAATGTTGAGCGCTGACCCAAATCTGTTCACTTAGGTTTCCACTTAGGCTGATCCTGGTGCTACATCAGATGCTTGGAGTTGACAGTTAGTGCCCTGTGATTTCAGTTCCATTTTAGCCATGACACAATGACTTTGACATCCAGCAACAAACAGTCAACCCTTTAAAAAGGACAAGACCTTTATGTCCCCTACATGCCCTACCTGTAGCTTGAGCAAAAATGCTGCCTTACGTGTTTTGGGAAAATTATTGTTGCCGCCTTCTTCTCTTGTAGGTGCAATTTGGGGTTGTGAGCTTAACTTTTTCACGAAACCTCACTGTGTCATAAACTACCCTGGAACAGTAACTTACCCTATTCTTCATTAGACTCACAACCTGCATATCAACTCTAGAATGAGCAACCCTTATTCCATTCTGAGGTAATGAGGAAACATTCAGGCACTGATTAAGCCCGAGATGAAAACCTCACTGTCGTTTTAACCATGCCATTATGGATGCCTTCATTTTATGGCCAAACAATAATAGCTGTGTGAATCGTCAGCACTGGTATCCAGCCTGTCTCAAATGACTTGTTTGGTTCCCGCCACCATACATATAGTAACCTACACCAAATTCTTAGTAACGTAGTGTAGGCTTTCCAGCCATAAATGAGTGTGAAGTGGGAGTTGACCGCACCTGTGGACAAATGTGTATATCGTATCACAACATACAGTCAACTCCCGTTTCAACGACCCTTCACGGTTCCCAGGAATAGGGCCTTTATTTCGGAGGGGTCGTTATTAGAATTTCGACAAATTTTCGGCGATCCCCAACCACTAAAATGTTGACTTTTACAGTTTTTTTTATCATTGAATCGGCGTTCACTCGTCTTTGGCGCAAGAATTACGTGTTTTTTTAAATGATACACATTTATTTTCAAAAGCAAACACGTTATTTTTAAAAGTATGCCATTGAAGTGGATCTACGACCTTTGTTTAGTTCAATATAAATCATAAACGTTGCCGATAACATAAATTCTTGTGGCCGCAAGGACCGTTTCCGGAGGTTTTTTTCAAGAATGCCGCAACGAAGTTTATTGAAATTGTAATATTTTTCAATATAGTGAAGTATTTTGAAGAAATAGATACACTGGAAACTGATATATGACCTTTCTTTGGCTCAAAGTTAAGCAAAAAATGTCGCCGGCGATATAGATTCTTGCGCCCGCAACGACCGTTTTCGGTAGTTGTTTGCAAGAAACTGCAATGAACTTTATTGAAATAGTAATATTTTTCAATATAGTGAAGTATTTTGAATAAATAGATACACTAGAAGCAGATATATATGACCTTTCTTTGGCTCAAGATTAAGCAAAAAACGTCGCCGGCGATATAGATTCTTGCGCCCGCAACGACCATTTTTGGAAGTTATTTAAAGAGCGCCGCAATGAAGTTTATTGAAATAGAAATATTTTTCAATAGAGTGAAGTACTTTGAATAAATAGATACACTGGAAGCGGATATATGACACGACCTTTCTGTTGCTCAACATCAAGCATGAATTCATGATAATGAAACATGTATATCATCGGCAACGTAAATTAAGTGCCAGCAGTGTCTGCGATTCGTATCTATTTACAAGGAACTATCGCAATGTTGTTGTTTGAAATAGTAAAAATATTTCAGTAGGATGAATGTATGTCATGGTTGACATCTAAGCCTTTTCTGAGACATGTTAGGCACAAACTTTGCCGGCCTCCTGGGACCTTGTCTTGGCCGCGAGTGACCACACACACACACGTTTACGATAATTTGTGTGCGCAAGAACCTATTTGGAAACTGGTTTGTTCAAAAACAACATAACGCGGCATATCTAACCTATGTCACTTATGTCACTTTTGACCACTACGTAGTCACAGCTCCTGATGCTCGCTCGCTCAACAGATGGGACGTGATGATAACTCTACTCCCTTTGTTTTGCCGTTCTTTCACTTCTCTAGCTCGGCCAGCCGTGTGAAAATAAACTGCTCGTATAATGTTTCTACTCTCTGCACATGTTATTTACACACTTCACCAATGTGCATGGAGAGAGATTTGATACTCAGTTTCAATATGTTCACCAACAGTAAACAGTTACATACAAGCATCAAGATGTTGATCATTGTGGGGTAACATATTCACAGAACAACTTTAAACCTACACAATGCTGCTTCGTATTTTCTTTTCACTGACGCATACAACTGTATCCACAGCTGTTATTTACGGCCGAGCTGATTCAATGCGTGTACGTGCGTTGTGTGGGCGCGAGCGCACGTGTGGGCTAGTGATTCACACCAGACGCACTGTTGTCAAGTTTCCTACTGCCCTGTGCCACGCATATCAGAGACATGCACCCGACGTTCGGTAGTGTCAGTTATGAACTGTTGTGATTTCACTAGTTATAAGAATAATGATTTATAAACATTACTGTGTATACATAATTACAGTAAATGACATGGAGGTAATTTTATTTAATAGAATTTAGTTAGCAAAACGGAAAACGTAATAAAGCTTAAATAAACACGACGTATAATCGTAATATCACAGGCACAAAGACTACCATATCTAAGGGCATGAGAAATCAGTAGCAAAAAATTTACGGTTTGCACATGATGAAAAAGGGGTACGCGAACGGCCTTATTGGAGTGGTTGGCCAGAGGAGGGAAAGAAGCAGGTGGGTCGCCGACCGGCCGAGGGATGGGAAGGGGCATTCGTGCCGGCCATCTGGCCATTGCGTCATGCGGGAGGAAGGGGCAGCATCATAAATATTTAAAACAAATACACCATGTGTGGCAGTACAGATTTTGAGAAATAACTGCGACCATATGCGGCCATAATAAGTGAACCTTTTTCTCCTATTTTCTTTGAATTAAATTTTTTTAAGCAAACTTTTTACAAATTTCCATGGTTCCTGGAAAAAGGGTCGTTACTTCAAGAGAGTCGTTATTCCTGGGGTCATATAATCGCGAGTTGACTGTATACTAATTGGTGGGCAGATGAATTTCTTTATGTACTATTTCAGCAACAATTTCATTTGGTTCATTTTAATGCTTTGTGTTCTTGTATTGTTTCACAACACACATCAGCTCTGATACTGTCAAATAAATTGAAATTTTATTTTACGGCCAGCAATTGTAAAATATCTACCCTCAGTGAATTGCTGTAAAAATTAATTTTTATGTTATTTAACTATAGCTGCTGTTGTCCATTACTATCATGCAGCTTTGTCTCACAACTTACAATAGGTTGGCAAACAATTCATTACATATGTCATTGTCCATCTCGTCGTGGCACTCCACAGTATTATTTGTTCTAAAATATGTACACTGCTGAGCCAGCATGACATACAATTAAACTTCTACTCTATGAAACGGGAACCTTCAAACCTCCAGACCTTTCAAAGTTATCTTATTTTGTTGGGGTTGATTCATGATTACCTAGATTGTATCAAGCTGAGGGGCTGTGAATCATTACTACAGCGCAGGGGCTGTGAATCATTACTACAGCGCATGAGACTCAGTTTATGTATAAACCTAGCTCTTGGCTACATAAAAATGTTAATATGTCATTAAAAATCTCCTATCACTGTTACATTTTTATACTTAAAATGTGGAGTATTGAAATACTCTTTCCAATTACACATGCCTTTGTATTCACTACACGCACATCAATACTGTCATCATATTCGTACATTTACAGTATTTTCGACTGTCATAAAAACCACATTCTTTGTGGCAATTAACATCTGTTGTGAAGTCGTTCGTGTGTGTTACGGATTTATGGTGATTTTTTCTTTTATTTTGTGAAATGAAATATATGTACCCTTTTGTCATCAGCATCATACACTGAGAAATGTACCATAGCACATGTTGCACACTGTTGGCACAGACAGGCACATCAGCTGCATAGATGCAGGGTTTATCTTGTTGTACCTTTGTAACCAAGTTCGTAGAAATACTCTTCACATTTACACAATCTTTTTTTACTTCTAGTGTATGTCAGAATTTTTTTTCAGATATACTTATTCTTTTATTTATTTTACCTGCTTACAATGGAAGCAACTGAACAGAATGCAGCCGATATTCTGTCATCACACATCACCAAGGTCACTGCATGACTGGTTGGTGCAGTTGTTCTCTTGGCTATGTTAGTGTCACATCACGTGAAGGAGCTTTATAGAACTGTTTGGGTGGGGAGTAAACTGAGGAGCAGCTGATCATGAGCTGCATATAATCTGGCTGCTATTGTAGTTGTGTACTTATTTTTTATAGGTAAGCTTTTGTTACAAATGCAAAAGTAATTGGTCTTACGTAGAGCTGGATTCTCAGCATTGCCACATGTATGCATGCCAACTTCTTATCCTTGCTACTTTTTGTACAACTTGACAATGCTTGTATTCATAATTCAAATTTTTCATGCAGTTTTACAAATATATCAGTTTAAAGATAATTATAAATGTATGCATTTGAGCCAATGCACACATTGTATATTATCTCAGTGCAACATTTCAATTGTAAGTTGATTATGACTGCATTACTCAAATAAAACATGTGATAAACCTCGATAGTCCAATGTAGATTAAAAAATTAAATAACTTTCAAATAATTTGTCGCAAAAATGGAAAAACTTTGTTAAAATACATTGTTTCTCCTTTGGTAACTACTAATAGGTAAAATCAGTATTTCACCTTTGGTACCTACTGGTAGGTAAAATCAGTAATATAAATACCTCAAGCTATAAGTTGATGCTTTTATTAATTTTCTCCATAACTGATTTTGATGCCATGTAAAACATTTGTCCTGTAGCTGGCATTCTGAAAGTGTTCATTTAACTTCTAATATCCTCTCAAATACCTCATGAATGTTGTTTCAGTTACAAGTTTTGTTGTCAGGACGTGTAATTTCAAGCAATTAAGCACTTTGGCCACTCTACAGGCACCAAGTGCCTTTTTTCCCCATGATCCAATGCTCTTGGAACAATTGTGTTAATGCAACTTTAATGCAATTTTTTTGGTTTTGGGGTTCAAAATTGGCTGAATTTGGTAATAGTAGGGCATGGCTGTAGCAAGGATTGAACTTGGAACCATGACACCCCACTATAACAGGACTCTGTCTGTTTTTTATTGTATTATGTTCTGCCAGCTGTGGCTACAATGTTTCTGCCTTGAATCACCAGATGTTAATACGATAATTGATTGTGAGTAAGCAGGACTTGGTTGTCTGTGTAATAGGGGTTATACTTTGTAATCTGTATGTGTGTGAATTTTATAAATGTAGTTACCGACTTTTAATATTGACAACATAAATAGAAGCATGGGTAGTAAATATTTAGCAATTTTCTGTAACCAAATTTATTTAACAAAGTACAACAGACTATAGAAAATTATACAGTATTTTTAACAGGGTGTAGAATTTTCCATAACTTAGTTATACATACTGTATTCACTAAGTCCTTGTAAAATTCACTTGTGTTGTACTGGCACATGCAAATACATGTGCAGTAATTTCTGTATTTCAAAAATTACTTTATTTTTACTGCTTCAAACAGAATTAATAAAAAGTTTACCATACACAGTCAACTTTTACCGTTGACTACTTCATAACATCAAATAGCTTGACACCTGTTTTTTTTATGATGGAGATTATTGTAGTATTGGTGTTGATACAGTCAAATTCGGATTTTCATTTTATTATCCTTCAGGAAAAAGATTATTATTTCAGAGGAGTCATTCAAATTTTGACAAGGTTTCAGAGACCCCCAAATCTAAACACAAAAATTTGCTGTTTTTCTCATAAAATCAATGTTCTGTCATCTCTGGAGCAGAAATTACAAGTTTTTACGTAAATATAAGTATACGCATGTAGGAATTTTCATAGACACAAAGTAATAAAGCATAATCTTTGTCAGTAACAAATTGTAGCAAGCGCAATGTCTGTTTTCTCGAGGTATTTGCCAAGTTTTTTATTGAAATTATTACTGTATTTGTCTGCATATAGGACGACCCCGCATATAAGATGAGTCATGGTTTTGAAGGTACAAAATCTTGAAAAAAAAGTAAATTACTAATTTTGAAGTTCCCGACAGAAAAATATTTTCTTTGTTTGCCAGAAACATTAAAAATTAAGTTTAAATATTTTCAATGCATTTATTACCATCATATAAACATCATAGTAGACACATAAACGAATAACATTGGCTACTACTGCCCTCTGGGTGCCCAAGAGCCAAGGAAATGTATGGCGGCGGGCGGCGACATCATCAGTTGCCAGCAGCTGTGCGTGACTTGGCACTCCGCGCACTACATGGCACCGCTGGGCTACAACAGCTGCTTGCAAGGTCATTGCATTCTTGTGCGCTGTTATCTGCCAGCCGAGCACTAGACGGTAGACACATGAATGTGTGGTACGGGACCTAGATCCTCGTTTTTTCCGTCCGAGAGTCGTAGGCTGGGGAGACAAAGTATTTTGGCACGCGCTCCAGCTGCATCGATCGCCACTTCGCTGCGAGGAAGTGTCCTTTATTATGAATGATGCTCATCAAAATTTTGTACCGTAAATTTTATTAAAACCACGGGGTACTGGTTTTCATTTGTGACGAAAAATGCCAATCCTTGAAACATCATACAACTCCACCCACAGCTTACAGCTTGGTTTTCAAACGATTTTTAGGTTTCCAAAAATTTTTGCACCTTCATGTAAGACGAGTAGCAATTTTTGAAGGCCAAAAATATGTAAATGTAGTTGTTTTACATGCCGGCAAATACAGTATTTATTTAAATACGCATAAGTAATCTTAATATAAGAATACTATTATTATAACAAACTTAATAATGGAAAATTAAAATTTAAGCACTTGCACGTCTGTTTGAACAAAGTGTTTGCTGCAACATGGTTGTATTTTTTATGAAAACATAATTTATTTCTACAGGCAATGCATTCTGGATGTAAAAGTACCATGGAGAGCCATCTACGACCATTCATTGAAACAAAATAAAGCACAGCCGGCAATGGAAATTATAGCATGTGTGCAACCTCCGTTTGCTCAAGCTGTTTGCCGCAATATCATAGTATTAATCATGAAAACAATAATTAATTTCACTATGCAGATACATTCTGAGTGTAAAAATACCTTTGCCTGCAATGGAAATTTAGGAAATTTAACAGTGTGTGTTATGTTCATTTGCACAAGCTGTTTACCACAATATTGTGATAGTAATAATAATGTAATTATTATTATCATCTTTTATTTCAGTAGTCAGATATATTCTGGAAGAAAGACTGCTATAAAGAACTGTCTATGGCCTTTCGCCAATAAAAAATATAGCATTAACTTTGCTGGCAACATAAATACTATCACCTGCAACGTCCATGTTCACAAACTGTTTGCCGGGATATCGTAATGTTGTTTATTGAAATTATAATTTATTTTAATTGACTGAAGCATTGTGAATTAATCAGGGGTGCCCACAGGGGAGGTTTATGATGCAAGTTGCATCATATAAATTTCAGGGGGGGAGAAATCTGAAAAATTATTTTAAAAATCATAAGTTTAAAGGGCTTCTTCTATGTGGGGAAAAGAACAATGACTGACAGGGAGGGAGAAAAAATAAAATTTGTTGGAAGTATTTGCTATTCTACTTTTGCCCTTGGCCAGGGGCAGGGAGGGACTGTTGCCTACCGTTGAAGAAAAGAAGGTGTAAATTGTGGGAGGGAGGTGTTTTTGGTTTTTTGGGAGAAAGGAGAGGCATTAAGTAGCCACGTGCAATAACCACAGAGCTGGTGGTTGCCCCTCCCCCCCCCCTCAAACACATTTCTGTGGGAGGCAAAGTATGTGTCCCCTCCCACACACATTTTTAGGGCATATGTAATACATTTGTAACTTTATTTAAATTTTTTTTGTTGTGATTGCTGCTTTATACTCAATATTTCTGTTCGGAAACATTGCACAATTTTGAACTTTAAAATTCTAAGTTTTCCAGGGGAGGACCTCTGCACCCCGGTATTTTGGGGTATGTGCATATTCGCAAAATACATGAGTCTTTGCCTCCCCCCTCCCAACACAAAATTTCGCTCCGGCACGCCTACCCACGTGATGTGCATCTATCAGTACCTATACAACAGTGAGCAAGCTCTATCTCTTTCTCTCTCTCTCTGCGAGGAATGCGGCCGAGTTATTTCCAACCCCTTGTTTTACAATAAATGGCCAGCACTGTCTCAAGTCCGCAAGCATGTCTGGATAGGTTTCCGCCAGTCACGTGCAGTTCATGTGAGCGTAAATGTCTATTGTTTTGAGTTGTTAGTATCATGTGGGGATGCATATTTTTCCGATAGTGTTTTAATATTTCAAGGAGAGTTAGCAGTACCGGTTTTTTTTGTAAAATTATCCATGTGAAAACAAAAAAAACTTTTTGAATACAGGTGTTTAGAACTATTATGCTATGGATTAGTAAGACAGGACAAGTAGTCGGAATATTGCAGGAAAAAGCAATGCCTACAAAATTTAAAATAATTTGGCTATCAAATACAAAATAATTCATTTTAAGAAATGTGATGGTGATAAGCTGGAAGCCATAGGTCGAGAAGACAGTGTTCCAAGAAAGAAATACATTGTAAAGAAAATATGAGAGGTGAGTTAATTAACAAGACAATCAGTACTCGGCTGTATAAATGACGATACAATTTTTCTCAGATTATTTTCCGGGGGCTGGGTTGGTGTAGCGAAGGCAATCCGAGTTTGATCCCCGGAATCGTGCTGGATGATTGCCGCTGGTTGCTGGGTTTACATCTTTAACACAGGCTTTTACACAAAAGCTGCACATGATAATATGAAATCACTCGATTGAAATTCGTTGGTATTTTATACAGTCGGTTTCGTCATAAAATTATGCAGTCACCGCTGAAATCCGTACATAAAAGTATAGGATTACGAAATTAATGCATGCCATAGTAACCTCACTTATAGATTGCATTATAGGTCTTATAGTGCACATTGTTGCCACTTCGCTTAAACTCAGATGTATTTTCATTGAAATTCTCTGAGTGCTATTATTTTTAACAACTAGAATCATAAATATTTGTATGAATACGCTAGTAAGTCTGTAATGAAACTTTTGTCTTACATTTTTATATTAGTTTTCATTAAGATACTAGTCACACCCACCCATTTACACAAATCAATCAATAATGTGAACTTGTTAATTAGTTAATCATAATTAGTTTATTAAATTTTTACAGTAATTTTTTATTCACTTTTTTTTGGTCCAACTTTTGCAGGCATAGTAAAGTTATAATGTACCATGCAGCTGTTCTTTCTTAAGGCCGTAAATTTATCGTTAGGAACAAGAAAAAAATGGAAACTGTGATGACTTTGTTGGGGATCGAACCCGAACTACTAGATTGGAAATCCTTATTGGTATTTAATTCGACTAAGCTGGTATTTGTTGAGTAAGGAAAATACTTGATAAAATTTAATCTATTAAGGTGTAAGAAGTATGAAAAAATAGTTTTTCGTGTTATTTGCTGTCCCGTAGTGCTGGCGGGCGAGGGCATGAAACACAAAAGCTTTACAATAGAGTGAGTTTCGATAAATTTATCTGTCGGTTTGACGTTTGGTGCGCTAGCGCCGGAAATGTGGAGGTGGTTATTCAAAGAAATATGATATGATTATCAGACATCTCTTTTACATGCCATATAGCAATGGCTGGCATTGAAAACTCACAATTTTTAAATAAATTAAATGCTTTGCGGTGTAACTGAAATCAGTAAGTTTTGCTAGTGCAACATTTTTTCTAAGTATTTGTCAACTACAGTATATTTTTTTAATTTCTATGGCATACTTAATGCTAATACACAGTAAAACCCCAATTGTCTGTGGTAAAGCAGAGGACCAGATGGTTGGATAACTAAAAATTGTGGTTAGGCTAGTCGTGCTTACCTTACTGGCCATAAACTGGCAGTCGGCGTTTCCCAGGTCCCCAATAATCGGTGGGGCCAGAACAAGAATGGGTACAAGGTTTCTGGTTTGACAAAAATAACTTTGTGAAAATTGTTCACCGAAATAAAATTATATCTTTAAAAACACTACATTTTCATTTCTACCTGCCGTATATTTTTATTTAGGTTCAAAAAGTGCTTAAATAGCACCATTTTGCACCTAAAAATCAAAATTTTCCCGGCGGAGGTCCCCCGGACTCACCGCTTTTAACGCTAGGTGTCGGCAAAATTATTTTATATGGGAACGTTGTTAGAACATTCGCTGGGCGAGGGTTTCGCTGGGTCACCCCTTAATTAATGGATACCCTGGCATAGCACCTACGACTTCCTTAGCTCAAAATAAAGTATAAATTTTAGTGCCTGCAACGTCTGTGTTTACAAACTATTAGCCAGGATATTGTAATGTTATTGAACGAAATACTAATTTATTTCAATGGGTCAACACATTCTAAATGATTGTATATCCTGGAAGGACATCTAAGACTTTTTGTTGATGCAAAATATAGCACAAACTTTCTTCTTTAATTTTAAAAATTTAAAATGGTGTCTACTGCGGAATGCAATGGTACCGCGTGATCTCTGTCTTTGTGGTCTTGTTTTCATTCACTTCTTGGATGAACACCTACCTCTTCATAATCTTTAAGCATGTCCTTCTTCTGATAATTTCGTGAAACCAAAAGTTTGAAATCCGAATAATAAAAATTGTGAGGGCAGTGAAAAATATTTTGGGGGAAAAAAAGCCAAAATATTACCAAATAAAAATATTTAAACATCAAACACTAGGTCATTAAAATATATTAAAACCAAGAGCAGCCCAAAAAACAGCGCGGATCAAAACCGTTGCTAAGGGTACGAGAAATCACAGCCTCAAAAATATTACGCTACGCCCATGATGAAATAATGGGGAAGGGGGGGACAGAGTTGATGACCTTACTAGAGTTAGGCTGCTGCTATTAATTTTATTTGCTAACAAAACTGTATCTACCAGCAAAAACGGTGTAACTGAGACAGACTAAAACGTGGTGATATTGCAAACAGTCCTGTTCATGTAAGTTGTTAATATTCTTCTGTTTTAGGTTTTTCACTAACTTTTAACATTTTTTGTATTTGCACTGGGGTTGTGGCAAGGAAATCTCTACAGTCCAGGAATTTTATCTTTAAAATTGGAGGTACCTGGACAAAATTATGATAAAGATGAAATTTTGTGGAGACATTCCTAATACCATATAAAACAGTATACATACCCTAAAAGTCCTCCCTACAAATCTACTTGGAGCTTGTCCCACCATCTTGGAAAAGGGTCACAATCTTATGTTTTTAAGCATGTTTTGTTTTTTATTCCTTAAATAATTGTATGTACTGTAAAAATTAGTGGAATCGAAATTGAAGACAGTATAATTTTCTTTAATTACACTACATCATTTTCAAATATTCCATTCCCATGAAAAATTCATTACTGTAAAATAGTACAACAGAAAAATCATCTTTCAAACATTTGATGCCAGTTACCTTTCAAACCGCTGTGTTTACATAAAAAATTAACTTGACTAAAATTAAAGATGGTTAAATTTTCTTTAAGAGTAAGCTAGCTTTATTTAACTGTGTTGACTCCACAATGAAATAGTCGTGCAGTAGAGCAATCCATTTATAAGTATGTCTTGCCCAGTATCTTGTTAACAGCTGTTCATACATGAAAACTGAATTTGACCAAAAATAATGATAATAAAATTAACTTTAATAATTTGGCAATGCAATATGAACTGTGTTGATTAATTTTCCTGTAAAATGCATTTCAATAAACTATAATATACATAGTAACAAAACAAAGCACATACCCAGTAATGGATTAGCACATAAAAATAAATTAAAAGAAAACCATCAGTTACCTGACTGTATTAAACAACAATTTCTTTATACTAAATAATGGCTTAGTGTGGTTAATGAGGGTGAAGAACACTGTAGCTCTACTGGTCTAATGCTATGTTAATGCGCACCAAAGTGTAATTTTAAAACCCACTGCTTGTTTTGTGCCAGTATTGCAGATGACTGGAGGAACACAAAAAACCCAATGATAGTTATCTTGATGGTTGTTAGAAAAATCTCAAAAAGTAAAGAAAGAAGAAATTTACTGCCCAAGCCATCATACCTGCAGCTATGCCACGGTTCTTTATAGCACCTCTTTTGCTTCATGTATTGGCACTTGGCTTCCAGAAGTCTAATTGATCACCTAAATACAGGAGTATTGGTTTCTCTTCCACAGTTGGTAGTCCCAGAGGAGAGTTGGAGATAATTCATTATAATAAACCTACTAAAATGCTTGGAAACTATAACTGTCAAAGACATTGAAAAGGTGTACTGTATAAATCACAGAACCTTAAGACATCCTAGGGTTATTAAACTTTACACAATATCCCAGGGTGGCCACATACCTGGAAAACAGGGAAAATTCAGGTAATTTGAAAGTGGTCAGGGAAAACAAGGAATGGTCAGGGAATTTTGTGAGAGGTCAGGGAAAAGTTTCTCATGTAGGTTTACTTGAAAAAGTATAATGCTGGATGTGTAGCGTCAGCAGAGTAGATAAATGTTTGTGTTCTTAGTATTGTTTTTAAACAATTGATCGCAGGATGGAAGAGTATGGTTCAGTAAGTCCAGTGCATTTCAGTTTTCTAATTACAAGCATCATAACTATTATACAAAGTTAAATGTTAACATGCATGCACAAGTCAGTTTACTGTGCCAGTATCTCAAAGAAACATTTACGAGAAAAGGCCCGTTATAATTAACTGATTGGAGAGATTTGGACAGCTCTTTACAGCTATGACTTTGATAACCTATGTGGTGTGAATGATGTGTATGGAGAAACACCGGACCGAAAGAGTGGATGAAATGGGAGATCAGATCCCTCATCGTCCGGCACAATTCCAACATGGGAAAATTCAAACTGACCCTGCCAGTGACCAAACCTGGTTTGCCTTTGTTGGATAATAGTGATATGATCACTTACTACCACTGTCTTTAAACTTAACTGTGTTATGTCTGTAACATGCAAAGGTAAACTTGATTACCATTTACTTCAGCATCAATGCTGGCAGTATTTGTAACAAGAGAATACAGAAATGTGTATTATGTGGTGAAGAATGTTTGCAAAAATTAAATTGTGAAATACAGAACAAAGAGACGCAATGGTAATTTGTTGGACACTCATTTGGGAGGACTCTATCGTCGACGGCTCCGGCCATCCTGATTTCGGTTTTCCATGTTTCCCGGGAATATCTCCAGGCACATGCTGAGATGGTTCCTTGAAGAAGGCCATGGCTGATTCCTCTCCCAGCTGTTGCCGTTAACTTATCTTAAATTGTGAAACATTTTGTACTGTGAATTGGATATTACAGCATATGAATTTCGCACAGATAATCAGGGAATTTTTTGTAAATAGTCAGGGAAAACCAGAAAAAATTGGGGAATTTGATTTCAAATTTTCTGTGGCCATCCTTTGTTCACCAATTGTTGGAAATTGGAGTGATTTCGTGGAAGATAGCATTAACTCATTGGTGCATTATGAAACAAGCGAAGTGAATTCCTTCCATTTATTAATAAACCTGCCAGGAATCTTTCTGTCATAATCACAGCATTGGTATTCGCTGTATCAATGCCAGATTGTGGGTTAGAAAACATGTTTTGTAACATTTGATCAGTCTTTATACACTAAATCAATTGAAATTGCATTGTCATGTCTCCAACTACCCAATACTGTTACTATTAGTCTTTGGGGGGGAAGGGGGTGTTTCATATCTGTACCTTGGAGGTAAACAAAAATCATATTTTTCAGGAGAGTAGCTTGAAGAATATGATTCACTAGTAAATTCAGCTATTTAACGCCCAAAAATGTGGGTATGTTTATGGTTAAAAGTGCATTTTGAGAGAAAGTGGACATAGTGTCTTATACCTCCGAGGTACAGATATATTAATGTCTAGCTTGGTAGGGATTGGTTACATCATGGGAGGTAGTGAATTGCAAGTCTACGAGGCCTCTGTTGCGCACATGATGTTTGGCCGTGCATATATCCAGTGCCGTTAGAGCATGCTTTCTAACGTTTTTAGCTGTTGACTCTCTACTTCTTTGTGATGTGATTAACTACTTGCCAACAATGAAGACTAATTGTGTCAACTACATGTAAATTTGATTACTGGCAGAGTTACTTCAGAACAACTGACAGATATCCACTATTAAAAAATTTGTCATGAAAAATATACCAAACATCTAGTAATTTAAGTAGCACATTAATTTATCTCATTCACATCCTTAGGCTTGTAGCATGAGTTTAGTCTTTACGACATTTTTTATGTTTTAACACTAAGAGGCCAAAATCTAAAGTACCTCTTGTAGAACATCGTACCGTACCAGATTTGCACTTACAAGGTTGTTTCTACCAGTTTTAACCACCACAATTTCTTCCCCCATTATTTTTTATTACATGAAGTACACAAATCACATCACTCATTTTAATATACAGTAGGGCATTTGCTTCATGGAACATTTTCAGTTATTACAGTCTATCCACATCCCAGAAGTTATATACCAAAAAAACATAACATTTATGGTCAGATATGTTGTGGAGTGTTTATTATTTGAGTTACATAAGCATATGAAATTTCCAATAAAATATCACAGGATTTTTGAAAGTAATAATTGATAACAACATAATCATCACTTAAGTTATAGACAAATGGGAGCCATAACATTATCTACAAACATGATATTTGAGTATTCCCATAACTGATGTGTAGTTTATTTACTATTCTCTTAATTTGTTGTGTGTACTAAGCTATTAGTGGGAATCTGCTTTATTACCATACTAGCTGGTACCCGCAACTTGGCTAGCGTGGTTTTAAATTTAATGTAATAGCAATTCTGAAACAAAGTTTTGAACAATGCTAAAGAGTTCAAAATGATGTTAAGAGTAATTAATGACCATTTTAGAAACATTTTGAAATGGAAAATTGTTGCACGAAATTTTTTTGGTACACCCATTTTGCTCCTGTACCCCGATTTCCTCCCCCCTCTGCAAAGTATTGTGTAATTTGTTTTGGGAGAAACTTTGGTAGGCACTCACGGAACTCTCAAAAGTTCTCTTCATTAATTTTCTTTGCTTGTGGGTGTGAGCTGCGTCTGGAGATTGTCTTGCGACATTTCGGCAGTTGTTGCAGCTGCCATCATCAGGTAGTCGCAAGACAATCTCCAGATGCGGCTCGCACCCACAAGCCAAGAAAATGCAGAAAACGGCCGCGAAAGCCTGCAATCTATTCTCTTCATTAACTTTCGTTTGTGTATACCCTTGTTGTTGTATGTCTGTAAACACAAACTCTGCACCAACTTATGTTCCGTGAAATTGCATTAAATTTAGTTTTTTGTGTGATAAGAACGGGTATGTCTGGAACTCCAAATAGTTGTTTCTGCAGTATCTCCTTTGGGAAACAATTCAATTAAATTTACTCCAAATACAATATTTACTACAGAACTGTAGACATTACAAGATTGACTACATGGCATCTAAAAAACCGAAACCTGAAAGTTTGCTGTTAGCAAAAAAGGTGGAAAACGATGCAGTGGTTATTTCTTTCAGTGTATTGTGAACAGTACAACACGGTAAACGTGAAGTAAGTAAGTTCTTTTTAAGTTATAAATTATGACCAAATCTCGACATCTGTTAAATCTAATGTGTTTATGCTGGTCCACTGTGGCTGCCACGCCTGTTAAAATGGCTTAGCCAGTAGACGAGTTTGAGGCACCTGTGATTGGCCGATAATTCGAGCAGTGGGCGGGGTTTTGCAAAATGCTTCAGTAGATGGCTGCACTACTGTGGTAGTTCTCACACTCACTCCCAAGAAATGTTACAATAATTGGGAAGAAAAATTTATATTTAATAGCTAAATTAATGTGTTCTATTATTTTTCTGACTTGTGAAGTCAGAATGCTTGGTAGGTTCACTTTTTAGATGCATGCGACCTTCATATGGTTGACTTTAAACAAAAATGGATTATTCTTGAGTGTATTTGACACACTAACATAATTCATAGTAACTTATCACTCGGGAATTTGAATTTAAGTGTCATTAACTCAAACCTACCACTAAATGTCGCAACGTGGGGAACCTACCCTGCTGGGTTCACTCCTCTGAACTCTGTAGTAGTGATATTTTCGTTATTAGCTAAGAAAATCTTCAACTGCAACTGTGCATGCATTGGCAACAAGAAAATTTTACGAGTTATCATTTAAGTAAACTATTTTTCTTCCATTGTAAAACCTATGTTTATAATGGCTGGCTGGCAGCAAACTAAAACAACTGTCCAAATGTGTGTTAACCAGTAAGAACGTGTTTTCAGTGTTTACAGCAGCATTTGAAAATATGACATTTTTAAAGCTCAATAATTTGAAAATTAATATACGCACAGAATTATTACTTTACATGTTGCATGTAGTGTGAAAATATTTAGGAAGAATTGTGTAGTTATTAAATAATTTTTCTAGGTACCATCCCCATTATAAAACCCAAAGTAACTTTTTTACACAGAAATTATTGCTTACTAGTTATAATCACATAACAGCTTATTAACAGCTACATAGTACAAATGTATGTCACTAAATAAATGTCATAATTTTTAGAAAATTAATAATTTCAAAAAATATATAAACCAATGAGCACACACACGTTATTCCAAATTTTATACCATTTTAATTATCATGTAGCAGTTTCGAGCTCTCTGCTACAGAGCTTTGGTGTGTGAAAGTTGTTGTTTTTTTTTTTTCCAAACTACTTAGTGTTTTGAAAAAGAAAAGGGGAGCGGAGGGGAATTTCTGTTATTAGGGGTAGTCATGGATTATTGAGGTTGTCATGGATGATCAATTTGGTCATAGGTAGTCATTGTGGTTGAAGATGGTCAAATCAGTCTTAGATAATCATGGATCCTGTGGGTGTTGCTGTTAGTCAGCAAAGTTGATAATCTAAAGTTTACTATATTTTAATGATAACAAAATATTGAACTGTTGTAAACAGTACATCCTTAATATGAATAAACTTGCAAGAATGCTATTTACACCTGTTGATGTTTTCAAAGACTAATTTTAAAGAGTCAGAACCGACTAGAATGGACTATCGAAGTTTATAAATATATATATTTTTTATCTCCAGAAGTAGATTTTTAGACTCTGTGTAAAAATATACACTGTATTAAACAGTGTTTGTAATACGTACTCCATTGCTTATCTTTGACATTAGGCATGGCCATAATTACATAAACATTAACAGTTCTTGATTGTTAAGTGTTCTAGTGGGATAAAATTATAATTTTATATTTTTATGAAATTGTGTTAGTTTTGTTGAAAGAACTTGCAAGTACAGTTTCCTCATACAAATTAATTTTAGCTCACATTGTTTTCTCATAACGGTGCATCAAAATCAAGATTGGCATGATATATATATATATATATATATATATATATATATATATATAAAAAATTGTTTGGGGTTTTCACTATTTGCATGGTAGTGTAACATGTAAATTTTGGTTTATATGCACCAGTATAAGAAAACTAAGCATCATCCACAAAACTAACACTATTTCGTAAAAATATAAAATTATAATTTTATCTGAATAGGATATGAGCATGCTGCATGTATGAATTAGGATTTTAAATACCTACCATTGTCGAACATGTCTTTCCTGTTTGAGAGAACAAGTGTACCTTGTGTATTCCCAGAATAACATTTTTACAGTACTGTAAGCGTTTGTTACGTTGTCACAAAAACTGGTTAAATTTTGAATTTTGTTGTACCTTTCATTATGCAGCTAGTGGTATGATAATTGTCAGTTGGAAGAGATTTGCCAACTGTTACAACAAACTACTATGTATTTTTAAAAGTAATATTTAATCATTTCATTTGAACTTATTTCTTGGTTACAAACAATTCTTTTAGAGTCATTTTCTTGTGCTGTTAATGATATTAAACTCTTGTGAAAGGAATGATGGTACTGTAGGCCTAATTCACCAGTTATTAAATTATTGTGTATACAATCTACAATATTATTAGCAAATCACATTTTCAGGCATTCAAATGTACGTAGAATCCTGTACACATTCTGTTACTTGTGCTCATTTATATTTGTAGGTGCAGTTGACTAACGGTAGCACAAATGGCACTGAAAATTTAGCTTTTTATTGTTACTACTATTATTATTATTTCAACATTGCTTTGAACAAAGTTTTGAGTAACAGTGCCTATAAATATTTCATTAGATCTGTTAGCTAGATTATAACTTTTAATTAGTAGAAATGGGACATGCTAATGTACTACAGTGTGTGTTGTGTTACAAAGTGTAATGAGCTATGCCAACAAAAATGGTTTCATTATGAAAACAGTTTGGAACAACATTATCATGAGACTTAAAAAAGCACCAAATTGCCAAATGAATGTATTTCTGATCTGTTCTTTGGGATGTGATTATCATAATTGTGATTACTGTATTGTGAAACAACAATTTGGTAACAATTTTACTCAAAAGAAAAATACTTAGTTTTTAAAAACCATGCTTTATAAGATACTAGCTGTCCCTTTGCGGCTTCACCCACATGTACTATAGAAAAGAGTAACTAACTTTTAATTACGTATCAATGGATGGTGTTACTATATTCTCTGTATATCTTTAAAACAACAAATACAAACAGCTTTATCCTGTCCACTTCGCTGAGCGTGCTTTAATTGCAGAACATCTTTGTTTTTGATTCATCTTTATTTCTCTACAAAATAGTTGCCCGGCTGAGACTTTGCCCGCGTTTAAGGGAAGCTTCCCCTTGCCCCATAGGCACCCATTATGAATGGATTTTTCGAAATTCGAAAATTAAAGGGGTGAAAAGCCATAAAATGTGTTTTTCATTGATCCCTGATTTCTCCTAAATAATATCAGATGGTGAGGTGATTTTTTTCTTTAAAATTATGCTTAAGTAAATATCTAAAAAGTGTTTTTAGAATTTTTCGAAATTCGTCCTTAAAGCTCTTAAAAATTAAATTGTGTTTTTAATTAATCCCATTTATCTCCTAAACTGGTAGAAATATTGAAATGGTTTTTGTTTTAAAATACAGCTTACATAAATATCTAAAAAAACAATTTGAAGATTTTTTGTAATTCGTCCTTGAAAGCTGTTAAAAAAATGAAATGTGTTTTGAAATAATCATCTGTACTACTTATACCTGTTGAGATATCTAGATGATTTTGTGATAAGAATGAAGCTTATGTAAATATCTGCAAATCAAATTCAGAATTTTATGAAATTCGAATATTAAGGATGTGAAAAGCAGTAAAATGTTACAGTCTCCCAAAAAAAGAGAATGATCATGGAGAAATAATTCAACTGTTGTTTCTTTTTGCCAACCTTCTCATAAATGAAACCTCTTTGTACTGTGTGTGTAAATGTTCAATTCTTACGTACAAAAACTGCACTGCAGTTCGAATGAGTGAAATTTGCATGTAGTCGTTTAAAAGTGGTAAAATGTATTATGCATTTCATTTTTCATTTCGGTTTCTCAACAACATCAGCTCTTATATCACTAATCTCAAGGTTCGGGCACCAACAGTGGCGGATTTAAGGGGAGGGCGGAGGGAGCGACCGCCCCCCTCCCTAAGAACCTGTTGTGTGTTTTTTTAATGTGGTAATTTCTTAAAATATGTAGTCCTACAGAAGATTCATTGCATTTTTACAAATTAATATTTGTTAATAACATTCAGCCACGAAATTGGACTTGTAAATGCCTTAACACTCATATAATATGTACATTTTATGTTATCATAACTACAAATTTCAATAGGTATTACAAAACAACTTTTTTTCCCCCTTCTCTCAAGCTCCGTTTTACATAAGCGAGATTCGTTCTTGCTCGAAAAGCACTGTGTGCTGTGCTGGCAGGAGGATATAGTTCCTGTTTTTTATCTTGTGTGAAGTCCCTTTCGACCCTTACTCAGCAGGAGGGCGAGTGTGTCAAATCGGACTAACACTGATCAGATCAAGGCCCTGTCATAAAAAACTGCTCACAGCCTGGAGTTGTAAAGAGGAAGGGGGGGGGGCAGATTATGAACGACACCATGTCTTCACAAACTCTGTCACTAGTGTGCTGTGAATGAGTGATGGTTTCAACTATATTTGTTATGAAAGGTTTTTCGTCATGTTTTAATGTTGAATACTAACTAGGAAGATAGAGAAAATAACCTGTTTACATATTTTTAGTAAACTGCATAAACGTGAAGCAACAGGAGACGGCGATGCTGAAACTGCGACACAGGTTCGTTTTTATTAGGTTTCTTTATACCGTGAAAGTAGTTTAAGGTCGTTCTAGTGTGAAAAATTCCAAAATTTAATTTGTACGAAATTGGGTTATATATTATTATCTGAAGAACAATATTTTAGCATGCATAGTTTTCCCATAACTACATGTCAAAGTCAAAATTTAGACGTTACGGGAACATATATCAGCGAAACCTTTATGATTAACGGTAGTTACATAGTTAACAATGAAATATAATTAATGTCGCTGGCTGTAGCTTACAGTTATAAAAACACACAAAAAAAAAAAATTTTTGGATTTAAAGAAATCTAATAAAATAAAGGATTTTTACTAGACTTTCAGAATTGTTTTAAAAATACAACAATTTTTTTTATTCTTGTGTCCATAACCTTATGCGAATAGCCATTGGCTCGTGACATTTAATTTCAGTGTAATTTTTTTAGTTTCAATAAAGCTGTCGGTTTTCATTGGGTGTATGTTTCTGTAACATGACACTTTTGAATAAATGAAGAGATTTTGGTTAGCACTTAACAGTTAGGTATTTTGTGCTTGTGATGGGTGACATGATATAAGTATGCCGCAGCACCGGAATGGAGGGTCGAAGTAACCGGAAGATCCCCGAGAAAATTCGTCGACCAGCAGAAACAAATTTATTACAAAATTTACCAGGTCGCACGTTTATCAAGAGCTAACACAACCAAAAAGTTTCGTCTAAGCAGAATCTTAAAATTGTTCTTAATTTGGGACGACCTAAAGTTTTGTGGTGTAAAGTGTGTGGAGTAATAGAAAGTCGGCAAGTTCAGTTTAAACCAGGTAGCAAACTCTCACTGTCCTCCCATGGCATGATCGTTATTATGCAAGGTTTGTCGATTTTACACTTATGATTATACGCCCGCTAGTCTGAGCAACCTGTAGCTAAATCATGTCGAAGGTTAACATGGCGTCGTCAGCGGTCTGCCGCCCTAACGTACGACGTTTTGCAATAATTTAAAATAGCCGGTCCGAATACCGCAACTCGCAGGCGTCCTGACGCATAAATTGAAAACACTCGCCAGTGTACCTGGCCCGTTGATCTCTTGATTCAACGCCGTCTCAGTAAAGGCGTCCGGTGCCTGAACTGACTCCCTGGGTTACCCCGGCCCGTCATTACCTGCGTTTCAACGCTGTCTTCCGCGGGCTCGAAAAACTTTGTCCCAAAGTCTGTCAACAATCTAGCCATGCTCTTGTTTGCCACTAACTTCCCTGTTGCAATATCGGCATCCTAACAAGATGATGAAAAAAATGAATCGTCGCATGACATGTTTATTATTATATCTGTAATTTATGATAATTGCTTATAGTTTATGGCTATTACTCTTATTGATTCAGGTGGTGACCACATGGCACGTCAGAATTTTTTATATCAACACACAGAATTTCCCTTTACAAGCATAATTTTTCTTAAAAATATATAAGCAGTATATTCAAATTTTTGGCTTGGAAACTCCTGAAATAGCATCATTTTGCACCTACATATCCAAAAAAAATTTTATATGAGTACAAAGAATTTTCCTTCACAAGCATAATTTTTTGTAAAAATGTATAGGGTAACTAGTTTTTGAAAGCAGTATATTCACATTTTTTGCTTGGAAACTCCTGAAATAGCACCATTTTGCACCTACATATCCAAATGTTTCCAGGGGAGGACCCGCCGGACCCCCCGCTTTTAGTTTGTGGGGTGGGTATATATACTACATAAGGCTTACTGCCCGCCTCCCCTAAGATAAGTGCTTAAATCCACCACTGGGCACCAAGTACATTTTTTGCAAAACCCTTTCTCACCAAAACTTTCTAATGACATTAAACTTCGAGTGAATATTTTGAAGATATATTTAACTGAGGGCACCGTCACCAATGATTGCGCACAGAGTAAATCAGACGTTTTTCATTTGATTAACCTCTAACATTTAAGAGTCTATTACTACTCCACAATGTCAACTTTGCAGTGGTATAAATAAGGCCCAGGTGAAGTCGCTGTTAGTGGGAGGAACAAACTTAAGACTGCTTTTCGCGTGAACAGCTATAGCTATTTATCCTGCTGCAGAGTTAGCTCAACTAGCAGCTTGGACATAGTAACGCTTGATGTCTGAAGTACCAATCTGGTGTACAAAGAGGTTTTACAATTGAATAGTGTTATGCAGAAGGAGACCATCCCACATCTGATAAAGTGGAACATAAACAGTTGTTATTAAAACATTGGTTGTTATTTTGTTATTTAATATATCTCATTTTAAGTTTTTATCTGTTCTTTACGTTTGTGGCTTGGATAACTTCTGCATAACACCATTCAATTAAAGTATATATTATCAGTTATGAATAATGCTCGCGAGCAAAGCCGCTGGGGACTGCTAGTTATGTAATGTAAACAGTAACTCTGGATAAAATATGTGATGAAGGCATTTAACAGCTAGCATACTCAATAACAGTGAAATATAAATTTTCTTACATAAGTGTAAAGAGTGCGCAATATGCTGGAATGGTGTCATAGTAATTCCCATCGCATAGTCTTGCATGGTATACGAACCCGTGTAACCTCACCCCTCCCACACCACAAACTTTATACAATACCTGAGTGAATGCTTAAATGCAGGCCGTGGTAATTCTTTCGTATGTACACGCTACACTCCAAAGAGGTTTTATTTATGAGTAGGTTGGCAAAAAGAAACAACTGTTGAATTATTGCTCCGTGATCATTCTTTTTTTTTTTTTTCGGGAGACTGTAACATTTTACTGTTTTTCACATCCTTAATTTTTTAATTTCACCAAATCCTGAATTTGATTTGTAGATATTTACGTAAGCTTCATTCTTATAAAAAAATCATCTCAATATCTCATTGGGTATAAGCGGTTGAGATGATTATTTGAAAAACATTATATTTTTTTAACAGCTTTCAAGGACAAATTTTGAAAAATCCTGAAATTACTTTTTTGATATTTAAGTAAAGTTTATTTTAAGGGGTATTGATCCCTACCACCTTGGATTTATCTGTTTCTTCTCGATAACTTCTGCTCCAGTCAATGTATCAAAATTGTTGTCACGACAAGGCATAGATACCAACTTAATCGATTTTCTGTAATTGCTGGAACCATAATATATTCATTATTTTGCAACAGGAAAGGGCTGAAAAGGAAAAATTGCTTTATTTACGGGAGCGACTACAGAGGCCGCAACATTAACAGAAACAATGTCATATGGATTCCAAAAAGTGAATGAAACAATAAACTATGCCTTGTCAGCGTGAAAAAAGTAAAACAATGTGTCTATTCCCTGATTTATAAGAAAAACCGTAAAATCGATCTGACAGGGATCAATCCCCCTTAAAGCAAAATCCATTTCAATTTTTCACTGGTTTAGGAGATAAGTGGGATTAATTAAGAACACATTTAATTTTTTTTGAGAGCTTTCAAGGATGAATTTTTAAAAATTCTAAAAATGCTTTTTTAAATATTTACTTAAGCATCTGAAATGGTTTAGGAGAAAACACTGATTAAAGAAAAACAATTTTTACGGCTTTTCACCCTCTTAATTTTCGAATTTCGCGAAATAAATAATACACAAATATGCATTTGTTTGGGCAATATTTTGAAGTTAAAAAAATTTTGATAGCTTACCCAGTTAATGAGATAAATGATCTCAATGCACTACTAAATTGAATATTTACCTCACCATTAAAGCACGCTATTCAAATAAAGCAAACTGTTTCAACATCTTGAAAATTAATCTATAGTTACATGTTTCATTCGTGTTTCTATCCATTCACATGTTTAGATTCATCACAGATAACATTCTGTTGTTAACAGAAAATTTATTTAAGGGAATTCACTAAATACAAATTAAAAGGTATTATTATTAAGCCCCTACATCTGATACCATTCAAGAAAGGCCTATGTTAATGAAATTAGAGTTTATTTTACCATAAGTCAAAAAGAAATAAAAAACAGAAAATCAATCATATTTGGTTATTACTAAAATGATGATTTATGGTCTAAATGTGACCAGCTATCACAATTAATTATTATACCAACCTGGCAGACTGGTTAAAATATTTGACAGCCTCTTTTTTTCTTCTCTGAATCCTAACATAAGAAAACACTTAATCTTGGTTACGTCTGTGCGTGCTGTAGTCGGTAGTGGGTACTTTTTCTCAGGATGACAGCTTTTACTCATTAACTTCTTAAATGCATGTCATTTCAAAAATACGTCAAAAGAAATGCTTTTAGTCTGTCCAGTACGTACTTGATGTCTGACAAAAAAAGATGATTATTTTAAAAATCTTGGTGATCCTTAGATAAGGATTTAGTAAAATGGATTGATCTTACCAAAAAGGTTGTAGAGTCACTGCATTTTAATTTGTCATTCTAATGTCGCAGTTTTGGGCCTCTTCTTTCAATTATGCCCATGATTGGCGTCGCCATACACATCTTGAAGTGTCCACATCAAGTCCAGAAACATAATTACACTCATTAATCCATGCAAGCTCTTTTTACACACAAAAGTCTTGACTGGGTCTGTTTTAACGTATATTACGAATGGTAAAAGTAAATAAATATGATATTGATTCATAGTTTTGCTTACAACTACTTTCCTCTTAGCATATAAATAACAGCATGTTTCAGAAATTAAACAATCTGTGATAGTACTCAACAAAAATTTAATTACTTGACAAAATAAAATAAACTCTGAAGCTCAAAATGCTTAAATGTAGACATATTATACATAATATATTTCCCCGTCCACATGCGAAAATTTTGTTACTTACAAGACCAAAAGGCTACCAATATTTAGATAGCTTGTACAAACTTGTTATTCAGCTGTCTTCAGAAGTATGCAAGTCAAACCATCGCTTCCATCTGAGCCCCAAAGTCCTGCCAATTGCCCAACTTTCATCCGTGATTGAATGGCCATGAATAGTCCGGAGTGCAAGAAGTGGAGAGCCCAAATGCTTCCAACCAGGAAAACGTCACAAGCCAAGAGTCACAATGTTCAATCATGTAAAATGATTCTTAAAAGTCCTTCGTGAGCCATCCAATCACCACTTCATAGCTAGGGAACAATGATTGATTAGTGCTATCAACAGATTGCTTATTAGATTTTCTGAATATTGTTTAATGTAACTCTAGGGACCTGAAAAATTTGCGGGTTCAATGACCTGTAGGCTAGTCTCCAAGAATATGTGTGAAATCGTGTAGACAGCAGCTGTTTATTAGCTGGTCGCTGACACAGTGTAATGGGCCTGTATTCAGCTACAGTTTTATTATTGGCTCGGATACTTCCAGGAAGTGTCGAGTAAGTCACTGGCCAATTGTGAACGTGATACACACCTATAGTTGCTGGAACTCTAGCTTGTGCCTAAAAGAAAACGCGAATTTTTCAGGTCTCTAATGATGAGGGAAGCATTGTTTTTGTTGTTTCCATGGAAGTTTTGCCATTGGTTACGCGATGGTGACTATTGGTGATGGCCAAACAGTGTAATTGGACCCAGGAGGAAATGTGCCTTTAAAAGACTTAGACCATTCAGCAAGACATCTAATTTTCTATTATCATATTGCTATTATAAATGTATAGTAATTACTAAAACCTTGTAGAACCATTGTTTATTTTCAAGTTGAATTAATCTTCACGGAGTTGTATATTTTCACTATACAGGATGGCTACTTTGTATTTTCTAACGGGTAAGATATACTAGAGCTTTGTCTATCCACAAATTTTGCCGATACATTGAACTGCTGATACTGCTAGTAGAGATCGGCCAAGATGGTGCAGATACAAGTAGCCTAACTTGTAAAACAAAACTGTACTGCTATTTTTATCTTTAATGGATAACTATTTTCAATAATAGATAAAATTTACATTTTAATAAATTTAGATTTACTTTTATGTTAGAGGCGTTTGTTATGAACGGTAATTTAAATGAAAAAATAATGACCTGTTATTGAAATTTTTTAAAAAAATCAATTCTCTTCTCAAAGAAACAATTTAACTGGAATCTAAATATTTCTTAGTAAATAACATCTTCTGTGATATCAAGAAAATTTTACACCCTAATATTAAATAAACAAACATGAAATTGCTCAGTGTGCACTTACTGAAGCTACTAACATGGAATGATCAAGCTTGTTACCGGTAACATACATACATATACATATATATACATACATATATATATATATTGACGCTGTGTCCGGTGAGAGTGAGGTAGAAACGGAGCTACGTCGGAATGCTCTGGGTGCCACCCGGTTAAGCGTGTAGCCGGGAACACGAGGCTCGATGGGTCGTGGTCTGTTCGTGCCGGCGTGCCCCTCTCTCACCTGGCGAGTCGAAACAGCTGCTGATCGGGAGAAGCAGGGAGGATCTGGAGAAAACTACACCTTACATGGACACTTATGGGGCAGTCCACACCCCCATACCCTAGGGCCTTAAGTGAGCAAGTTCCAAATGGCGAAACAAAGTAAAACACTGGGCCGGATAGTTGCACACGCACGTTACGTTTCTTGCTGGACGAATCAGAGTCCCGAAGCACACCACGTCTCTCTTGTTCCGTCCGTCGCGGCCGCTGCTTCTAGACTGCCTTCTTCATAAGCTGGTAGAGGGAGGGGGTGGCGAATCCATGTGTCCTGCACTGGCAGATGGCCGGGATGGCAGGTGTCGCACGTCGGTGTCAAGTTCACACATGCCCTGCCGCCGTCACTGATCCGCCACACATACTCAAGTACCACACATCTGCCCTTACCAACCAGCGCTCACCTGCCACTGACACACTATGCGAACACTTGCCGTGACTAGGTGCAACTCCACCTGGCCTGTGGCGTGGTACGACGACAATATATAAATGCCCAAATATAAAAGAAGTAAAAGATACCGGAAGTACATTATACACGTACTTCTTATGCAGCATGTTATTTATTTTATTGTGGCTTGGGCAACAGGAGCACCATTTTAACTCGGTAAATGATAAAAAATCTCATAGAAGCATTCATTTATATACTAAAGTAAAAATTGCATACAAATTGCTGAAATTTAAGTAGATACAGACTGGTAGTAATAATGATGCACATTCTCTTATATTTGTTGATAAGATATGGCTATGCGTGTGACCACTAAAGATGTGTGTGCTAGCGGGTTATTGATGTCTTACACTGACACACTGTTGCCACATCTTCTGTGCCAGCTGTCATTGTTTGTCAGCCGTGCACGTTCCACTTTCGCAGTACTGATTTTGGAAAAGATGTGGAGGTTTACTATATCAATATACATTAAATAAATTATTTTTGTTGGCTGTGTTTGAGTAACTATAAGATATTGCCAGATACTCGATACAATAATTTATTAGCATTATTAGCACTCACCAATCTGGATCTGCACAGCACTAAGACTTACTGTGTAGTTGTAAATATTTAACTAGGTTTTATTTTTGTCGTATGGACACACTTTGTCTGCTTTCAAAGGCATATTAAGATTAATTTGTATGTAAACTCATTTATTTTCATGAAAGTGTGGCACTGGAATTGTTCATGATGCTTGGGGAGGAACTAGTATGTTTTAGCAAAATAAATTAGGAAGATTCTGACTTTGTCGGACAAAACCAGCTGATGCACAAGACAGTTGTGGGCCTAATGGATAGAAGTTCCCATGTATATTTTTGAACTATTGATGTTAAGCTCCATTACATTATAGCTTCATGTTTCACCAGTTGATAATGCATAATTCACAAAAGATTATCACATCCTTTTAAATTATCTATCATGAAAGAGTGAATAACTGGACATTACCACATATGTTTTTCAAATAATGATTGTGTATGAGATATCATAGTACTGTGTTCATACAGTAGAACCCTGTTGTGAAATTCTTACTTAAAACATATGCGTGGTTATAAGGCACTTTTCATATGGTCCCAGAAATTATTATAAGGTTTTTGCCTTGTTACGAAATAAACATTTTTTGAGTGACTTCAGAAATGTTGTAGTCTTTCCCATGATTGAGTAAATTTTTTTAACAGTTGATAAATGTCTTATCCGAAATTAAATCTATTATTTTCTTTTTATGAAACAATGTATCATCTTACCGAAGGAACAAATGAAGATGAAATTATGTTTAGTACATAAATTATCCTGGAAACCAAAGCAAGATTTACAGTAGACCGCAGAAAAGTATGTCAATATGTAACTGACAGATAAGTTCATTCATTCATGGGGTAGACTATTTAACTGGGGCTGTGTTTGATTACAGTGCAATGAACCCTTGATCACTTGCCCTTGCACCCTAAATCTTTGTGCCCTTCGTAAAATAGTGTGCACTATGCAAATTTGGATCGAGGGCTCGAGAAGGGTAAGTGGCTTATGCCCTTAGCTGAAGGAGACATCTTAGGGTGCGTAATAAGTGCCCTTTCTGTGAATTTTAACAACGGCATATGTGATGTCATATCCAGAAGGCTTGAGGCCTGGTAATGTTCAGCGTTCTACTGTAGTACACATGTATGTGCCATTCTCATCTGTGTATGTAAAAACTACTGAAGTAGGTAGTTACTAGTGGGCATCTTGTAGTAGTATGCTCACGTTAAGTTAATAGAAATTACATGTAATGTTACCTACTTCAAGAAATGTGTGGTACCATTTGAAATTTTGCAAGAAATGTACATCTGTACTGGAGGTTATTGCTTGGTGCCTATTGTTTTCAACTTAAAATTGTATATCCATATTCTATCGTCATACTGAACAGAAATGTTGAATTTATGTAGGCTTTTGTTAAAAGGAAATTGAAATCATCTCATAACATGTTAAGCAAGATAGTGCCGTTAGCTGCAAGAAACTTATTTTGTTACTAGGCCTGGGAGATCTACCAGCAGGAACATAAGGACTGTGGTGTAGTGTATTGTGGTGATTGTAGTTTTACGTGAGTGGAATTTTTTCATTGAATACTTGGAAATTAATTGAACGTGACAATAATAGTGATATTTATGTTACGTATATTGACTTTTTCTCCTTGTAAAATTTATTTTGTCTGCTGCTATAAGAAGCATTGATTTTATGTTTTTTCTACTAGGTGCATTTTTCATTTTAGCTTCTGTTGTATGTGAAAATACAGTTGTGGCATTGTAGAGTATCAAAAACAGTAATTTGTTGAAGGAGTGGAACAGTTGACATGTTTCAGCAATTGAGAGGAGTTCCCACCTTGTGCCTCAGTGCAAGTTTGTTTACTACTTTCATGAAAGTTAACTGCAGAGTACTAAACATGCATTGTTAAAATTCAGCTCTAACATTAACCCAGCAGTGAATCAAGGAGTTTATATTTTTCAGTTGGTGTGTGCAGTAGTAGAAAAAGGAATAAAGTGGGTTGCTGCCACCATGAAAATTGGGATCTGTTACCAAGTATGTAAAAAATAAGTTTTGGAATGATTGTAAAATTAGTCTCCTAGCTTTTAATTTTGAAATGCAGTCCAAACAAATTATTACTTTAAAAAATTATTTCGAATTTTACATTGATATCCATTGCATAGTATTAAGGAACAAATTATGTTCGTAATTGTCTTAATAGTACTAAATAAATTAGAAAATAGTTGGGTTTCAAACATTTCAAATACAAACATCTTGTTCGCTCATAGGAAATGCTCAGATAAAGTTAACAGAATTTATATTAGGGTACTTATATTTTTTATATATAGCAGACCCAATTGCACGTGTTTACAACCAATCATATTACTTTCTCATTTAGTATTATTAGTGATAGCAGAAAAATTAGTCGTTAAGGCATGACCTACAACCATTTTTGTCATGTTTTTCATTTTTTATTTGTATCGGATACCTTTTTTAAACATAATTGTGACTAAATTTTGTTCTTATAAAATTTTTTTATCTCCGATATTTTTTTCATAATGTCTCGTAAATGTCAAGATTTGCATGTTATGATTTTAAGTAAGACACTAAAACCAACTAACATACCAAACTAAAAAAAATTGATGGTGAATAACAATGATGCAAGCTACAAGTTCTCGTACGTATAACCACAAAATAAAATTTTTTTTTTTTTATTTAAATTAAAATGTTGAAATTTTTAATAAATATTTTCAAAATTCAACAATTTTTTTGGAAACTCAAATATTTTATTCTGTGATTTTATGTGACAGACCTTGTAGCCTACATCATTATTATTCACTGTGAATTTTTTCAGTTAAGAACGCATGTCATCTTGTTTTAGTGTTGTATTTAAAACTGTAATATGCAAATTTTGATATTTGCAAGTCATTATACAGAAACTATGAGAGGTAAAAAAATTTTATCACAATTTATGTCTAAGATAAAAAAAAATGTGATACAAATATAAAAATTACAATATCACAATGGCTGTAGAACTTTTTTTTTTTAGCTATAAATTATTGGTTGGATAATTTGTTTGTGAGCGTGTGCATATGGGTGGCAGTGGCCAACAGCTTTGCTGGTTTACATGTAGGAATTTTTCTTTATGTATTCCATGAATATCATTATAATGAGTGCCTGGCTGCTGGGGAGAGTTACATAATTAGTTGTTCTGCATCATGTTGGGGAGGCTCTGCAACTCAGTGCTACTGTAATGTGTGGTATCACTATTGTTTGGACAGCATGGTGTCTGATTCGTTTACAGAGATGTTCTTAATGAGGTGGAACCCATCTGTCTATGGCCTTGTCAGTACTGTCAGTTAGCTCTGAAAATTTGTAAACTATGCTCCAGCGTGCCTTTGACCTTTACAAAGAGTAGCTGATATTAGTTGCTAGGCTGTACTTTTGAATAACAGCAGCATTTGGATTAGATAATCACTTCTGACTTCAAGCATGGTTAGTTCTACTACGTAGGTGTGAATTAACTTTATTTGTAACAGAGGTCTATTTATTGTTGCACAGTTTCAATGTTAAGCAGCATCTGTCTTTATATTTATAACTGGTCACAGTTGTTACTTTTTTTCTTTCGAAGGTATGTGTGTTTCCATTGTATCAGAGGTCCACCAGGTGCTAGTCTGCAGCAAATAATATTATGAACAGCACAAATATTCTTTCATTGAAAGTATTTTTGTGACTAAAATGACAGGTAAGATTTTGTCTGGAGTTGCAGAGCAATCCCTGGTGTGAGCAAGTCTCTTTGTACAGAAAGTTGAGACTGATGGGATGCATACTTTCTTGTTAATAAGTGGGCTATATTGTGTCCCAAAATTTTTTGTATGTACATTGAATATGATACAGTGAAAAAATTGGAAAGCTGAAATATATTAAATTAATATAAAAGTGGTTCTTATTTTTGTAAACTAAAATTATTAAATGTTTAGAAAGAACAGACCTGGGCCCCGATTAAATAACACCACATGATATTTGCACCGGCGCAGCACATGTGCAGAGCAAGTAGAATGGGTTTTCTATTGCTGTGTGTATTTAATTCCACTGCAGCGCAACCAGATGCAGTGCAGTTGTAAATTTTGAGTTGCGCCCATAAAATGTGATATTTAGTCGGCCCTCTGGGCTTCCCCATAAGTGAGAAAAGTATTCATACAGTACAGTAAGGGAAAGAAAATTTTTTCCCTGACAAGGAAATATTGTAACACATGATTTTTTGACATTATGTTAGGAAATATGTCTGTTATTATTATCTAATGGCCATAGTCAAATTCTTTGGGGAAAGTCCACCATCTTGAAAAATAGCAGATATAAAACAGTTTTACCCGATAATTTCGTAAACCATTTGTCATGTGAAAAAAATTCACGCGAAAATTGTTCCTTGTAAAATTACCTGAAAGAAAGATCATTGATTTTTGCATATACTGTAATAATTTATTTCCTCACAATCAAGAGTTAAAGCTAACCTTTACATGTGTTTATTGCAAATTATTAAGTGTGCACGCCTTGCAGTTGCGATACAACAGCCAATTCAGTTTGTTTGTGTATCAGGTAAAGAAATGTAAACGACAGCTATGGAGTCTAGTATACATGAGGCAGGTAATTGTGTTGTTTGCAAAGACTTGCTGCAATCTTATGTGCTGTTGGTGAAAGAAGTGTCAGTATAAATGTTGTAGTTGGTCAAAAAATTCATAAAGATGGCAGGAAAGACTTTTGTAACAGAATAGGAATTGAAAATGAAAAGCAGAGCAAGAGAAACTACAACGATGCAAGCACAACTTCTGTAATTACTCTAAGGTTGAGAGATTTCCATATAAAAGAACTAACAGAGTGCATTTTCTGTGCAAGGGAAGCCATTCCAGATCTTCGTCATATAGACTGATTGAAGTCTCTGGTTAATGGACGGTTTGAAGTATACGCCCCCTGACGTCACCGCAAGGGAAATGTACTGTGGGAAACAAAGCTTGTTTATAAACATGCTGATTTGTTAGTTGGTAACTGCAGAAAGCAAAAATGTTGCACATTCATAGATTTGCATGCAAGGGTACAAAATATTAGTATCAATTTCATGGTTAAGATACGCAAATACACAAGATTAATTTTTACCTGAAAAAAACTGCAAATTCCAAACAAATAACCAATTTTCTTGACGTACATCTCATCCGCGACATGTGAAGCCAAACAGCTAAATGAAGGTTATGTTCGGCTGTGGTATTCATAGAGATAGGAATTGTTTCCCACACCTGACTGAAGCTCTGCCTCTTTTCAAGTCGTCCGTTACTGTTCGCTTGATAGAATTTAAGGAAAATATATTCAAGACTTGTGATTAGAGGAAGGACGAATGGGCTGTAACTGTCTTAGCGAGACTAAACACAACTGTTACGGATTTACATTCTGTTGCTGATGTATATCACAGGAGATGTTCGACAAACTTCTGTACAGGGAAAGATGTGTCAAAACAGTTTTCTTCAAGCTTAAATAAAGATGTAGGACTCAAAAGGAAAAAACTGATGGGCAAGCCTCCAAACAATTAGAATCGAAAAGCGTGTTTGTGAAATGTTTGAGAAGTTTGAAGATGGTCAAAAAACACGCAAGATTTTTCTTACCTGATGAAAGAACTGTTAAGACGGAACCCAGTGACAACTATACACAACAAAACACATTAAGAATTTCCTACATGAAACCTACAGTGAGAATGTTATCGTTGGGAATTTTTCGGGAAAAGTAAATGTTGTAACATTTGAAGATGCAGCAAACTCGGTCCTTCATGATTATCAACAACCAAAAGAACATGACAAGTGTGCTGAAAATAAAAAAATGTTCGTTAATGTCTGGGTTTCAGACGACAGTATGGTAGAATGACATAATTCAGTGCTTTATTTATGAAAATCGGCATTTATATAATGCAAGTGAAATACGTCAGTATGGTGTTTGCCAATTGTCTGTTGGCCCACATAATTTGTTGCAACCACGGCCGTACTGGATGTAATTTACGTAATTGCTCCCCGAATTCCACATAAGTTTTGTAACTCGTGTAATAAGGTAGGCCTCTATATGAGTAATGGCTTTCGTTTAGCGATTCATAATGAAATCGTCATACATAATTTATAATAATTCAGTAGGCTTACTTGTGTGTTGTGCATACACATGACAGTCGTACAAGGACTTTACCATAAATTTGACTAGGCTGTGCCTACATAAATTGCAATTTCAATGTGAACCAAGGTAGGTGTGATTTATGTAGACAGCAAATATTTATCAACAGTTAATGACATATATCATGAAAGACTTTAAACTAAATGTGTAGTCCTCCCACCTTATGAAATAAAGGGAATCCCAACAAAATCACTCTTAAATAAGGCTCATGCAATGTGGTATGTGGAAATGAAACAAGTAAGTAAAACTGGATTTACTAAAATTACCCTAACCCTAAAACCAAGTTTTCTGGGTAAGTTTGAAAGTTACAGAGCAGATGTAGAAGTGGAGATGTGGTTATGCAGGGAGGTGCTGGACAGGGAATGTAAGCAGGATAAATTCATAATATTTAGAAGTGATAGGGAAGAAAGGGGAGGGGGAATAATGGTGTATGTAAGGGATGGGTTAGAAGGGTTGGGTTATAAGGTGAACATTACAGCTTGACACTTGATCATTGTACAATTTCACCTTGTTGATGTCGTCGTTTATTGTATTATTATTAATAGTATTATTATAAACAAGGAAACTATTTTGCAATGTTCTCGACAGTTACTGAAACAGGTACTAGCGAAACAGTTTCGCTATTTAATACGTTAATATTTAAATTATTTAGCTATTACTTCGAAATAACATTTAAGTGTTAACACTAATCACAAAACACTCGTAAAATGTGAAAGTAAATACTTGTAAACCTAACCTCAAATATTAAACTTAGCACCAAGGTGTTTTTATTTATTATTTCTATGTGGCCATCGGTCGTACATGTAATATCCAGAAAATAAATATTCACAGATCCAACAGACCAATTAGAGCCGGTTTTACCACCTTCGGCTAAACTTCAAGTCAGTCTTAGCTGGAGGTTAAATCGAAAATTTGGTTTTACCACCTCTGGCTAACTGATATATCAAACTAAAAAAAATCACAGTGGATGAAGACATTACAGGCTATAATTACATGCTGATAAAATTAAATAATAAAAATTATTTGTATTAAAAAAAATACTGAATTTTATTTTCAGTTTCAGCATTTTTTTTTTAATTCAAATAATTTTTATTCTTTATTTTTATGAGCGTGACATTGTAACCTGCAATGTATTTATCCACTCTGATTTTTTTTGAGTTTGGTATATCAGTTGGTTTTAGTGTAGTCGTTAAAACGGAAACATGCAAAATATGACTTTAACAAGCCATTACGCGAAAACTATGAGAGATAAAAAAATTTCATAATAGCCAAATTTAGTCACATTTTGTGTATAAAATAAGAAAAAAATATCTGGTACAAATAAAGAATAAAAGAATTGTGATGAAAATTGTGGTAGACTGTGCCCTTAAATGTGTAATGTACTGTCAGACGACTTATCATGTACAGTGAAGATACACTACTAACATTATACCTATCAATGTGAAAATACAAATCCAAACCATAGCCTCCTGTAAATTTTTCAATACATCTGACTTCCAATAACAAGTTTATGGTAGATGGGTGGAAGGAACAAGTTGCAGAATGACAGATAGGAAAACAGTGGTGAGTAGAGATGTATTCAGATGTGATGGATAGGAGATAGAGGAAACCACAGAATATATATATTTATGGGCTGTGATGCAGGCTTATATAAGGGGGACAAAGCAAGTAGACAGAGTGGTTAAGAAGGGAAGAAGGGCTTAAGGACTGCTGGGAAGGATGTTGAAGGGAGTTAGCATTGAAGTGAAGGGAAAGGCATAATGTTACCTACAGACTGACGTAGGGTAAATAGGGCAGATAGAGCGGTGTCTAAAAGAAGTACTCTTAGTGAATGCTGGGGAGGGTATTTAAGGGAGTTAATTGTGTAGTGGGGGAACAAAAACATATGTTTTATACAATATTACTGCCAATATTTGAGTATACAATTGCAGAGTGATACTTGTACATGGAATTGGACATGCGATAGCTGGAGAAGGTACAAACACAAGCAACAAAGTGGGAGAAAGATGAAAGGCAAAGGCAGGCAGGTGAGGGCACAGGGAACTTTAAGCAATCAGTTATGTTGAAGGAACTGTGGTTAAACTCATTGACGGAAAGAAGTATGGGATAATTGGTCAGGATGTACAATGATGAGACAAAGAAGTATGGGATAATTGGTCAGGATGTACAATGATGAGACACAATCAGAGGATGAGTTAAAATGGCTACTTCTTAGTTTTATTTTTCTGTGTCATAATCGCAATCTATTTATCTAATTTATGTCTGCTTCGCCATGAAAAACAAAACGTATATGTATCCCAAAGGCAGTGCTAGAATCACAGTTAGAAATAACCGTAAAATTTGAACATGCACTTTTAAGTGATGCATGCTACAACACACCGTACTGCTGCCTAGCCGCCGTAAAACCGTAAGAGGGATAGTAACCTGTAATTTCTTACATTGCAGTTACAGTTATTTCTATACTGCTACTTAACGATCAATGTAGCACAGGCTTAAAATGTAGCTTTGCAAAATACACTTATGACAAAGCAGTGTTGCTTAGAATTCAAGATTCCTGTTAGCTTAATTCAATGATAAAAAAATTTAAGTATGTGCTTGATCACCCTAACTGACCCTACATGTGTGTAAATAGCACAGTAAAGTAGTATGTATGGCTACAATGTATCATCCTACCCACAACTGTCAGCAAGGAAAATGTTTCAGTACAAATTCTACGAGACGAATATGTGTGTGGGTGTATAAATAAATAAATATAATTATATAAGCTATAGGTAGGTCTGTTGGGTTATGTTTATTTTATTTGAGGGGAGAGATGAACTTAGTTTTTGTCATTCGTGAGAAAGGTTTTTTGCATTTGTCATCCGAAGCTGTATTTTAAGGCACGAGTTGAGTATTTTACTTGTACAGAAACCAACACAAGCATTGTTCTAAAAACGTAACATAAGTAAAACTAATCTTATGTTAATGTATACGACAATGCTGTGCACACACAAGAAAAAAATTTCAGAGACTTTAACCTTATATGTACATAAGCATGATATGCATGAACAAACTATTTCGACAAATATA
>PNEQ01106420.1:0-38001 GCA_003012365.1 Medauroidea extradentata
TTAAATTGTATAAAATTGAGTATGAACCTAGTATCAAGACAGCCTGTTGTCAATTTTGATCAAACCATTGTTCTGTTAATAACTGTATAACATATTGAAAAAAAAAGAGGAACTTAATATAATAAATTATATAAATTAACACTATTTCTTTCTGTTCATGTAAGTTCTATGGTCACAACCTCAGAATCACTTATCTGTATATTTTCTTAAAAATATTTGGCAGATGAGCTGTTGATCTTTGTGGGTTTTCTTTTGAAGGAGACGTTTAATGATTGTGTTCAGAAAAAATGGCTCATTCTTAAGAAAGTCGCCACAGTATGTTTTCTTGTATTATCTTTAGTTTTCTTTTGACAGTCATTTATTTCGCAATAGAGTATGTCCAAGCAAATAAATCCAGTCATGCACTCCCATTGCACAGTTCTTTCAAAGATCATATAAACACACCAGTCAAGCGTCTCGGGATTTAATCAGACTGTTTGTAATGCCATCCCATGTGAAATGTGAACCGTCGTTTAACTAGACGTAGTAGAACAAATGCGGATTTGCTCCAAATGATGTAAGAAATACCTAAACTCTGTATTTGGCAGTAACTCGTCCTGAATCAATCTTTATGTTACACTTCCTAGAGTGTTTAGACATATGTCAAGTAGCATACAGGAATACAAGACGACATTGTTGCATATTGGAGAAATTACTTGCCTTACAGAAGTAAAATGCATGAAGGAGAGAGTTCACAAATAAATTTGATTGTTTTAATAATTGCATATGCAGTCGAGATACGGTTTTTATACATATAATGTGACTATTTTACGTTAATTACATTTTGTATGTTTTATAGTTTTTGTATAGCTGCATTTTGAAGTCTAAATTTATACAAAACAGTTTCATACAAGAAGAAAACCCACCTGAATTACAAAAACTGAAGAACAGTGTCGTGCGCTGCGTAAATTTATGTATATAATAACTTTTTTTTTTTTTGTTATTTTTAAAAATATTGCAAAATATTGATTACATTTATTTACAATTTACCACTTTAAAAATACGAAAATATTTAATGCGGTCTTTATACGTTTCTTAACATAGCCAATGACTTTTCTTCAGTGCGCATTAGTTCGTTTCTGTAAGTCGTCTAGTTTACTTCCTTGTAAAAACAATGTTATGCAAATTTGGACATTGACATTCCATTTTTTCAAAAACTATGCAATCTAAAATTTTCATTACTGCAAAAATATATTCACGTTCTAAATAACGTACAGTAGTAACAATAATCAATTAAATAATTAATATTTGGATGAAATCCTCCATTAAACAGCGTCTCATAATTGTAATGCCTGGAGTGGGGACATCCGAGGGGTTTTCAGAGGAGCATTCGTCAGGAAGACAATGAAGCTGACAAGGTGTGTCCAGAATTCCGTCTGGAGGAAGGCAGGGACGGCACAGCTGGAAGTGCAGGCGCCTGTAGTCCTGGTAACTTAATTACATCTGGACTGCTCGCTGTGAGCAGTGGAGTGAAGGCAACTTGGATGTGCATTCCGCCCTCAGCAGGAGTCAGCTAGATCCCCTATCACTCCAGTCTCTCGTCGACTCTCTGAAACTATTTACTTAATGCACATTCCTTACTACAGGTGCTCCTCTTCAGATCTCTCCAGTGCCGTCAGTGAACATTCCCACTCTAGAGAGAGAAAAAATAAATTGCTTCCTCAAGAGATAACGTCATATACCAGTTCCACAGAATCTAATCGGAGCTGTAAAAACGTATGTGTAATTATTTTGAGAAAAATACATTTACACGCGTTTCCCTGGAACTGCGTTATTTTATTACTACTTAATATTTAAATTGTTGTTATTTTTATTTCGAAATGACATTTTCTAAAGTGTCACAACTTATCAAAAATATATTTTACAATACGTGTAATGTAAAAAAAGGCATGTATTTCATACAGCAAAGGGTAATTCAAATCTCTACTCAAATAAAACATCATCTTTACAAAATATTTTGGTTATAAGATGCAGAAATGTATTATTTCCTCTATTATTTCGTCACACTCCGTTGGACACTGTAGACATAATCACCAAAAAATATTTTATTTTGAATAAGTAAACTTACATTAGTTAACTTTGTGAATGCTGGTATTTATTGCAACTTAAAATTTTAAAATATTTTTTATGTTAAAGAATGCAAGATTTCAACGTTCCAGCTAGGTACCTACAATTTCGGTTCGCGAAAATTAAGGCAGAACAATTCTGTAATTTTCTTCTTTCAGTTCCTGCATCGCCAACGTGTAATTTAGAAGCACTCCTTTAGACCAGCGGTCTCTAACTCAGACTATGAGAAGGGCCACTCAGTAGTTTCAAAGGAAGTCTAGGGGCCACAATAACATAAAAACATTTTTATTCAAAATTAATGTGTTTACTAGACAGGTCAGCCTTTCTCAAACTTAACAAAACAAATTAATACGAAAAGTTACAGTTACTTGTGCTAAAAACCGCAGAGAGATATGTTATTTTACAATCAGACTGAACGAATAAATTCTCAGTTCGTTAGTGAACAGAAAAAAATCACGTAGAATTAATTTTTTCACAATAATTATAAATGATAGCCTAAATTCAAATGATAATGAATGCTACCGTGACAGGAAAAAGGACACAGTGTATTTCTTATATATATATATATATATATATATATATATATATATATATATATATATATATATATATATATATATATATATACTGGAAACTTCAGCTCATCTTTTGTGTCACCAATGTATCATTATTGGGTACAATGTCTTTCGAACATGCCGTTTTCAACACTGAGGACAGGTGAATGTTACTTAATTTGTGTTTCTTTTAACAGATTTTACTCGATTAATTTTTTAAAATAACTGTTCACATGAATATGTATATTAAAACATTGACAAAACTCTTGCAGCTAGGTTATGGATACTTGCATAATTACTTGTCTTTGAGACAAACGAGTAAAACTCGAGCAAATTCAAGGAGTTGAATTTATTTTGCAGGAAATAATCACACTGAACGTCTATCAACTCAAGTTGCATTTGTTCGGGTGCATTCTCAGCATTGTAGGAAAATGGTGACTTGAATATTTTGTACATTTCCCCAACATCCTTGAAGCACTGAAACCTACTAGTGAAATACTCTTAACAAAGTAAGCTTTTCAAAAAATTCGGCAAAGTTTACTTCTTCACCTTCTGCGAATGAAGTCATGAGAGTGGGGAAAAAGTGCAATATTTTTAACCTTGCGTTGAGCTTCCCAAATATATCAGTTGCTAGTTTGTTTTGGACTTGTATTTTGATATTCAAACAATTTAAATAGCCAGTCATATCTGTAAAGAATGCTAGCACACATAACAATTTCGGATTATCAAAAAGTGTAATGTTTTGATATTTACTTTAAAGAAACATCGTTATTTCATCTTTCATACCCCAAAATCGCTGCAGCACCCTCCCACAGCTAAGATATCTGATATGAGAGTGGTATTGTTCGTCGTTATGCTCACGCCCAATGTCTTTTAATAAAAGCAGTAAAATGTCCGTTATTTAAGCTACTGGGGCGAATGTAGTTAAATATTTTTACCACTGGCTTCAGAACATTAAAGTCTGTACAGATTAAGTTTGCTAGGTTTTAACATTAATCTTCTTAGAAGAACATCGTAAACAGGATTGCAGAGAGCCTGTTTATTCAGGAAGTCAGGATGGTTTAAAGGTGAACACAATGGAGCTTCTAGGCAGTTTTTTCATAAGAGAAATGTAAAAATCAGGCAAACTTATGGTGTACAGACTACATCAAATTTTAAAACACGACCACACAAAGCACCTTGATGGATAATGCAATGAAAATGCACATATATGGATTACTACATCCTTCAACAATTAACTTTTTTTATTTTTTGCAACACCTTCTTTCGCGCCGATCATTTCAGGTGACCAAACTTCTGCATTTTGACCAAGGTAGGTTTTCCTCCTCAAACATTTATTTTATTTTATCAAAAATGTCATCACCTTTGGTTGTATCATGCATAGAAATCAATTTTAGAAGCCCTTCATTTACATTCAGATTTTCGTCTACCTCGCGAATAACTGCTAGCTTAGCAGTATCTGTTACATCGATTGCAAGGAAGAAGTACACAAACTCTGATGCCTTTCTAATTAGCTGCTTGTTTATATCTTTAGCTCTGTCAGAAATTCTACTAGCGTCGTGTTTGGCGAAATACTGATTTCTTTGAAGTCATTCACTTTATCAGGGCATATACATTGCGCAGCGGTAACTAAACACTATTTTATAAATAAAACAACAGTAGAGATAGTGAAATTTCGCGAATTCAATTAGCTGCATGTTAGTATCAAATATCCTATGCATACTCAAGTCCCGACCAATTGTCCACTAGCTGCTGCTCAATGGAACAACAGACAATAAAAGAATAGACAGGGCTTGAATATGAATAGGATATTTGATTCTAATGTGCAGGTCATTGAATTCGCTAAATTTCACTATCTCTAACCATCAGTAAAAGGCTTTGAGTTTTCTGCAATCTTTTTTGAAAAAAAAAAAATACATTTACAGTGTCAGTTTCCTGTTTTACAATTCTCTGAAACCCATTTTGTTGCGTACTTAAGTCAGTTTTCAGTTTCTTGAGTTTTTCCTGAAGTTTTCCTTGCAGTGAGTCAAACTTCTCCCCATGCACTGTTTAGCAATGGCGCCATATATTGTACTCCATTTCTGCTACTAACATTTGCTTACAAATAAGGCACAACACACGGTTATTAGTCTCGCAACTCAAGTATTGCAACTTCCGTTTACTATTAAATGTTATATGTTCATCTTCAATGGATAGTTTTTTACTGCAACTCTGTTGTTTAGAATTTGACATGCTGTATTCAGAAATTAACCGTAACAACGAACGCAACTGTTTCAAGGAAGACACTACCCTAGTATGTACTGCGGCAATATAAACGCCACGCAACTGACAATGCAAAGTGCTTCCAAGCTAGTTGAGCGGATGAACGACACATAACACTATAGAATTTTGAAAAGTTTTAATTAACTCTTGGACATGTAACTATTTATGCATAACTATTAAATAACTGAAACCATAGAACGATATTATGGGTTAAAATTATGGTCTCAGTTACAGATTTAGCCTAAATGTAACCATTATGTAGTAATTATTAGAATCGCAAATAACTGAATGTACATAAAAGTTAACCAGACCCATACTAATGTAAATTATTTTTACTTAGCAAGTTAATGTCAATAAAACGCTTTTTATGAATCTGCTTTATTACAGCAATGATTAACATTGAGTTACGCAACTTTACTTCATCTCATAGTAAGTAAGCGAAATGTGAATATTTTAAAAGGTATCCTTCTGGTTAATCTCAAGAAATTAGTGCCAGAGGAAGATAATTCTGTGTATTAGAAACAGGAAATTTTAAGTAAAAAGGTGAAGTGACCATGTAAAAGAGAAATCATTTTAGGACAGTCTCTCTGTATCTGAAGATAAAGCTGTTTTCTTCGAATCTTCTTCAAAGTAAACTTAAGTTTACGTAGCAGATACGGTAGGAATCAGCTTAATTAAAAACAGATGTACCCGTACCCTGTGCAAGGAATGTTTAGCAGTAAATATTACCAGATCCTGACGCACATTTTACAAAAAAACGGCGTGCAAGATGTTTGACGTACGCATTTCCTTCTCTGAAAACAGCTGTAAATTACGCGAAGTGAATTTTTTCGTCTTTAGTGGCAGAATGTTTATATTCTGTTAATATAAAATTACTCACCGTACCCACATCAGTTTTACAATTGTAAAGAAGTGATCCCTTCCACAAAATTTTAAGTTTTGAGAATATTATTATTAAATCTAGTCTTCATTAACTTTGAAGATTAATATTTATTTACAATAAAATAAACTAATTCATTGCGGGTGTACTTGTGGTCCCGTGCTTCCGTACTAGAAGTAATAATGTGCAGGAGCCGGTATGCAATCTTAACACCGGTGGGGTCTTAAAAAGCCCATGTGCAGGTCTACATGCCGAACAACACCAACGAACACCGCATGGCTGTTTACACGGACCATAGTAGTGAGGTTCGACCTGCCGTAGTGTACAGTTTCGTGGAGTTAACAGATATTGGTGTTATGTACGCGCTTTATTTTGGTCAGCGTTCAACATCGAGGTCTTTAACGCTGGTGGGGGGTGACATGATGTTATATTATGAGTACGTTCGGAGTAGCGCCGGAATGAAAGGGCGGGGGGAACGGGAAAAACCACCGACCAATTGCATCGTCTGGTACGATTCCCACATGCGAAAATCCGGGGACCGACCCCGCCGGGAATCGAACCCGGATCGCCTTGGTGGGAGGCGAGAGGCCTGACCTCCCGACCACCGCGGCCCTTTGGTGTTATGTAGAAGTATACCAAAATATCAGTGCAGCAGTCAGGTCGTACTGGGCACGGGACTCCATTATACGACAGCGGACACGTCCATTGCATGTTGACTTATTATTGGGAAATTGATACGTTGTTGAATTCAACAGAAATATTTTGAGTTCCTTACTTTGTAAACTATATTGTACTATTCAGTGTAGGATATATGTTATTTAAATTAATTTTGCTACATTTAAATTTAATTATATCACATACGAATCTGGTAATTCAAAGAAATACTTCCGATATTTTACAGTTAGAACATCTGTTAAGATATGAGGAGCGTGTTCTATCACGACAGTGACTACCAGCCTCTATCGCGAGAGTTGTTATCATGATAGACGCTAGCGTCTTGAAAACAAAACTTTACCACAGACTAAATAGTAATAGATAGAGACAAGAACATTTCGCGAAAAGAATTTTGCCCCAGTTTGTTAGAGTGACTTACGTGCACGGCTGTAGCTCTCCTTCGTGGATATTGGCAGCGTGTCTATGTGAAGTGACGTCTCTAATTTGACTGTGCCAATCACAGTAAGGTTACTGAATCACCACACATATCTGTGATTTGTGGTTATAAGCCCGAGACACGCAAGAGTTGAAACACCCAATCACTGGCTACTCAGCAGGATTGCACATGTCCACATCAGGCACTGAAACAAACTGCGGCAAAATTATTTTCGCTAATATTTCGTGGCCCTAGTAATAGAGACGTGAAATGACGTGGCGGCTCATTTTATATGGGCGAACTTGACCGCTTTTTGGCTGCCCGAGGCTGTTTGGTAGCCGTCTTACGCTGATTATCAGTAGGTGTTAACGCCATGTTGCTGGCCAGGGAAGCCATTTTACAGACGTGTATGACTTGTCATTTCACTTCTGAATACCTAAATATTCTGTGACTCTACTGCGAAGTCGTTCACAAGACGAGAGTATCGTAAACATAGTTTATGACGAATTTACTGTGGTCGTTAAAACCTGGCCTTACGTTTGTGTTTGTCTCTACTACATCTGTAAGATGGTACGAGACATAAAGTTGTTTCCTTGTCCAAGAAACGTTCAACGTCTTTGAGTCCTTGTTGCATATGTTCCTTTTAGCGATGAAACTTCGCACAAATGATGTATCGTTTGATCGCCACCATGCGTTTGATCACGTCACACTATGGGGCCTCAGCCATTGTACCTCGTTTTATCTTGAGGGTACGGAATAATTTTCTCAGCGTTTTGCTCTCCTCACTCACCCAAGTGTATTAAAATTAGTAATTAACATAGATGTTGATTTTTAGTTAGGTTCGGTAGCTCGCGGTGTAGTAAAAAATTTAATTAAATTTCATGACGATTATTCCTGGCAAAAAAGAAACAACTGTTAATTCTCCATGATCATCCTCTTTTTTCGGAAGACTGTAACATTTTACTGCTTTCCATTTCCTTATTTTCCGAATTACATTAAATCTTGAATTTGATTTGGAGATATTTAGATATATAAGCATCATTCTTATCAAAATGTCATCTCTATATCTGAACGGATATGAGCGGTACAGATGATTATTAGAAAACACATTTTATTTTATTAACAGTTTTCAAGGACGAATTTCGAAAATTCCTGAAAGTACTATTTTTGTATTTACGTAAGATTTATTTTAAAGCTAAAACCATTACAATATTTCTACTTGTTTAGGATATAAGTGGGATTAATTAAAAACACGTTATATTTTTTTCAGAGCTTTCAAAGACGAATTTCGAAAATATTCTAAAAATCTTTTATATATTAACTTAAGCATCATTTAAAGAAAACAATCATCTCACTATTTAAAATGGTTTAGGAGAGATCACGGATTAATGAAAAACACATTTTACTGCTTTCCCTCCTTTAATTTTCGAATTTCGCAAAATCGAAAAATTCGCAAATATGCATTTGTTTGGACAATATTTTGAGGTTAAAATATTATGACAGCTTACTCGGTTAATGAGATATCAGGGATTCTTTGATAACACATTTCACTCCCTTTCACCCCCTTAACTATCGAAATTCGAAAAATCCATTCTTTGTGGGTGTCTACGGGGCAAGGAGAAACTTCCCTCAAAATTTTTATGGTTCTAGGTTCAGCGGTTTGGGCTGTTCGTTGATGAGTGAGTGAGTGAGTGTGTCAGTCAGGACACTTCATTTTATATGTTAAGATAATGATAGAGTAATGGTCTGATATTCACTATGTTTTCTTAGTATTTCTGTTTAAGATATCAAATCGATTTGTGAGAAAAACACTGCATGTTTATGATTCTAATAAACTATATACTAAAAAGCGACGTTTAGTTCCTGGAGTTACAACTACAGTCCGCGCGCCAGCTGTGAGTCCCTGGCGGGTATGTGTTTTCCGCACGTAAACATGTAACTAATGCAGCGAGGCCCAATATAAAGTGACGCATATACTTGCCGTAGTAACGTCGTAAGTCAGGACATATTTGATTCTGTGTTACTGTAGCGTACATCAAGTTTACGCCAGTGACTCAAAGTTGGCGCGTGGTAGTTCATTGTGTGCTCACTACGCTACAGGTTGTTACAAAAAGGTACGGCCAAACTTTCAGGAAACATTCCACACACACAAAGAAAGAAAATATGGGACATGAACACATGTCCGGAAACGCTTAGTTACCATGGTAGAGCTCAGTTCCTTACATCTCGTTAAATGTCATTGTAAATAACACTTTCTACAGAAACTGTCCCAAATACCCAATGTATTGGTTCTATACAATATACTTCACTTCCTAGGTTCACCGCCAGGTGGGCCACTTGACGGAAGGTAATCTGGACTGTGAGTTGAAGAGACGCAGTGTAGTCACGATTACCTTCCGTCACGTCGCCCACCTGGCGGTGAACCTAGGAAGTAACGTACATTCTAACGAAACATTCCAATGGGTAATTGGAACAGTGTCTGTACGAAATGTCTTTTACGATGACATTTAACGAGATGTAAGGGGCTGAGCTCTACCAAGGTAATTAAGCGTTTCCGCGGACATATTTCCAAATGACATATTTATCTTTCTTTGTGTTTGTGTAATGTTTCCTAAAAGTTTGGCCGTAAATTTTTGTAACATCCTGTATTCCATACATCACTGTTATCATTTCAAGCATTCTTCTCATAAGGTGTATCTCCAGCACATTATAGTTTCCCGAGTGTTGTCAGAGCCTCCTTCAGAAGCGAGCCGAGCTTCACGAGACGACGTATGTGACGACAATGTCGAGCAGAAACAACTCTCTTCCTCCAGCTGAGACAGGCGGCTCAAGAACAGGTGAGAGTCCGTACAACTTTCCTTGTTCCCAGCAACCCTAGCGCACGTCGTGAATTGTGATGTTTCATGTTTCATGGCACAACAACCTGGAAAATATATTCGGCATTATTTAAAGAATTTTGTTTCCGTTCTTTGTTAGAGTTACTTTAAACAAAATATAACATTTCCTTAATAATTACCGGAATAACATTGTTTAAGAAGGCTACTAATGCAGCTTTATTAAGTGTGATTCATATTTCACGTAAATCAACGTTACGTGTTATTTTTGTGTTGCTATTCCCATTTTTTTATTATAAACGTAAAGAGGCAAATAATTTACTCGCAATTTTTCGCTCGTCGGTAGTTCATATAATATGGATGCAGATTGAATTTCAAAAGTGGCAATCTTGACCTTGTACGCGATTTTAAGATGGGAGATCACTCAAAATTGCATTGTTTTAATAATTTTTACTTTTGTACGACATGTTGTTTCTTTGTAGATACAAACTGTGGTTATTATTTTCAGTAATTAAAATATTCCAGCTTTCATAATTTTTGTATAATATGTCAAAACCCAAATTTGTACAAACGGTTTTATAAAAGAAAAGAAAACCAATTGACCAACAAAATTAATTAATTGCCACACAAGAACAGTGTCAGTGGTTACGTGAATACATGCATAAGAAACCTGCATTGAAATTTTTTTACTTTTAAAAAAATTGCATAAAATTGGCAATTTTTTATTTATAATTTAACATTTTTTAAATTACAAAAAAAAATTCATTGGAACTCTTATACGTCTTGACAAAGCTCGTAACACTACTCTTCAATGTGAATAATTTCTTTTCTGTAAGTCCGTTGATTTTAATTTTTTTTTGTGTAAAATCGTTTTATGCAAATTTTCGCTTTGACCTGCATTATACAAAAACTGTGAATGCTAGGAAATTTTCATTTATGTACATAATATTATATATATATATATATATATATATATATATATATATATATATATATATATATATATATATATATACATACCCAAGTAAAATTTTGCTAAAGGCGCCGTTCCCCTAACCACAAATAAACGCAGGAATGTCGACTGTGTAGAACGTTTTGTTCTTGATGTAGATGGAAAATATGCTTTGGTGGCAGAATAATTTTATTATTTTATCGAATGAAATGTCAGTTTGGGTGTTTTAAAATATTTTAAAAATAATTTTGAAAATAGTTTTTACTATTCTTTTCTTAAAAGTATGGGTTTTGATGTTAAATTTTATAATGAACATGGCTTAGATAACTTTAATTCGTTGTGTTTCTTTTATATAAAACGTGATCTCAATTAATTAAATTTTCACCGTTTTATAAAACCGCAAAAATGCAATGCCGAATCAGCATAGGCTTCTTCTTATTATTTTTTTTTCCTTCTAAAGCCTAGTTTACACCAACGATAACATTGCTAATAACGCGTGTTTTCAGCAACGTAATTAAAGATGTTGTAAAATGTTTGAAAAATGTTGACATCATGTTATCCCCATTAATTTCAACATTCTGTTACTAGCTTTGGTAATATTTACAAAAAATATTAATAAATTATGTTACCAACATTGTGTTGAAAACATTTGCTAGTAACAAAAGCCATCAACTTTAGAAACATGTCAATAACTTTGCGGTTAACATTGTTGATAAGATTTTTTTCCCGACTTATTCTACGGTGGTCTATGTCAAAGGATGTTAGTAATAAATGTGTGTATGTGTGAGGGTGTGTGAGAGTGTAAATACGTTTGTATACAGTGTGGTGTGAGTCGTTCGTTTATAAATGTTTACGGGATACGAGTGAAATCTTGAGAGGAAATTCTTAATGCAACACAGGACACAATATGATTCGTGAGAATGGTTTATTGTCTCGTAGATGGAGATTTGACGTGAAAACGCACGATAGAATGACAACCAAGTGCAATAAAAAGAACGTAATTTTGTATTCAGGTAACTTATATGAAGAAGACGGCAAACAAAAATAATGTAACTGAAAGTAGATATTAAATAGGGATCGGTTACCCACTATTGCCTAGACCTTTGTGACCATACACCAAAGTGACTTGACGTGACTTGTAAGTAATCAGCATGCAAAAGAGAGTAAAAAATTATATGTTTGAGGGTATGTTCAAATCCTGACTGTTTCCATTGACACAATTTGTCCAGTTAAAAGTGGATGTGTTGCAGTCTGGAAGGTAGGCAATTTGAAAAAAAGTAGTGTAGACGTGTCAGTTACTTAAATGCCATTTTACTGTCATTTTAATGTGCATTTACACATTTTCAATCTCAATTTTTGAGGACGACTATACACTCACGAATCACGCGAGGCCCAATGATGGAAACATGTTTCCGTAATTACTTCTCAGGGTTACACTGCCACTGGATTAGCATGTATTCACAACTCGTGTATGTCTCTATACATAATATATAAATATTTGTATTATATACAATTTATAAATATATATAATATATACGTACTGTACATACATGCAGGATGTTCCTAAACTAGAGGTAAAAACGCTATCAGGCGAATACGTATCCAAACAGGGATATAAAACTATTTACGAACAATGTCATACAGTCACTCACGCCCTTAAAATCGGCATTCAAAATGGTTTTAACTGTGAATAATGGCTCCTAGCAAAGTAAACTTCTTTGATTAAAGGTGTTTCTTTGCGTAGACCTTAAGTTTTCACAGAATTGTTGAATACTAGCATTCCATAAATTGAGAATAAACGGGATGGTATGTTTTTATTCTTCCAATGTGTGCTTAACTTTAGGGTTTGTATTATTTTCAAATAAGTAATACTCGTACTGAGTGCACGACACGCGTCAATTTCATACAACATTCAATGTAAATGTTTTTTGCGAGAAAAAAAAGATGGGCGCTGGTTGTTGCCTTTCAAATATGCAAGGCTGTTTGTAAAACTTAAGTTGTTTTTATATATATATATTTTTTTAATCTCCAGAGGTTTAATTATTTTCAGTAAAACCATTTTAATTGTCGATTTTTAAGGGTGTATATCTCACTTACGAGTTACTGTACGGCATTGTTCGCATAATGTTTTCTGTACCATTTTCGATAGGCAATCACCTCACATTGTTTGTACCAGTCGTTCAGAAACATCGTGTATAATGCACTTTAAAGTAATTTCGCTGAAAAATTAACAATTGGCACTCGCTGCAACAAATTTCAAATGCAGTTAGTTTGGGTTCAAATATACCACACACAAATCACCTAAACATGTGTATGATGTACAAGGCACAACAAAGACGTAAGTATTCAGAGTAACTCACTGTGTAGTGAAGAATATTAGTTAGCAAACGTCAAATAATTAAATTATTTATCCCCATTATCATACATCTTCAGTACTGTCCTGCATAAATATTCATTAAAAATGCATGAATACATCGCATTCTTACACGGCATGCCTTGTAAATTGAGCTGACATGCTATCACAGGCTGGCATGGCACATTTACAGGAAGCAGCGCTTTCGATATCAGCCATTCCAGCTCAGTGGTTCAAACGTGACCAGTTTCTAGCGTCCCGTTCCTCGCAGTTAACTTTTCAAACACACATTATTGTATTTTCCACGTCTATTTTCTGTTGAACTTTCGGTTTTGTTATTTCATACGACTACATTTAAGCCTCGAAGTTTAAATTCAAAAGACAAACATCCCGCAGTATGTCAGTCGCACCATTTATTTTATTTATACTGTTATAAGTACCTACTATTATTCTTCATGACAAATACTCTGCTGTGTCATGACCTCTAGTTTTGTTAACTGTCGTTTCTTGCAAAACCATTAAAATATTCTGGTATTAATACGGTAACTGAAAGTAATGCTAAATTGAAATCAAATTACTATAACTGTTAAATTATAATTTACCATACTACCAGAAAAATTTTTTAAATTTTTTCTCATCTGACGTGACATGTTTTCTTCATTATAATTTTAACATCTTTATAGATTTGACAAGAAGAAAAAATTGTTGAATTGAACGTGGAATATTTTAGATGCGTAATTATAAATGCCAAAACAGCCATATTTAAATCAGTTATGTAGTTTTAGTAATGTTTGTTTTGTGCGGATGTTTTAAAACCAGAATTTGTAGAACTTACGTTATATTCCTCTTTTTGGATACACATTATTAAATTATTTTAATAAGTCGTTAAGCATACAAAATGCTAGCTGAGTTTTATATGTGGGTTTTGCTTGTCAAAATATTGTTTTATAAGTGTGTGAAATTTAAGTTGTACTTAGTCCAGTCATCTCCTGAACTATCCCTTCAGGGCTATTAGAAATCAATGAATAAATTAAGATACTTTGGACAGAAATCAACATCTTGATCTTTAGCGCATGTGAATGGTGACATTATGTGAGTATGGACCTGTGTCGAAATGAAGGAAAAGGGGAAACGTGAGATCCCTGAGAAAACCCGCCAACCAGCGGGATAGTTCGGCACGATTTCCAAATGTGAAAATCCGTGGACCTACCCTACCGGGAATCGAACCCGGTTTTCCTTGCTGGGAGATAAGTGCTCTAGCTACTTCGCCAACTGTTTTTTTTTCTTAACTGAAAATATTTGGTGCAGTGGCGATGCGGAAGCGTCCGCATCATCACTGCACCAAACATTCTCCCTCTTAATGTGACGCAATTCGAGTGACCCTCGTGAGACAATTCGTATAGTGACAATTTTTGTGACCAAATGGACAAACACAAATTTACATCCAGCCAGACCTGGGAATCGAACCCAGAACCCCCCACACCAAAGCCGGCCGCTCAACCAACTGAGCCACGTGGGGTCGGCTCCAACCGGCCAATGATAGCATCACATCTGTCTTGCCTTTGAACTGTAGATGTTGGTACGAATTTGCGTCATACTAAGGTTTATTCCTGGTGTAAAACCAGGAGCTGTAAACCATATTTCTCAATTATTCAGGGAGTGAAACAGAATATCGTCAACTCGCATTTAAATAAGCAATTTTACACTGGTTGTATCGTTACGAGTTCGTATTACAGAGAGCCGTGTGTTTCATACTAGAATATAAAAATAATATTGTCAACATTAAACACTTATTTAAAATTAACTATACGAGTGGTACAAGATTCAACATTACTGGAGATTAGTTACAGACACCTGAGTGTTCCATCAAAACCACTAACGCGAATTGTTTAACAAATAGAATGTACGACGTTATCACAGACACACAGAAACGATTGCAAATTATAAAATGTCTGTATTTTAGAATTTATTCAAACTATTTGAATATCTTAATGTCAGGACTACTTACGTAACTTTATATTTCAATTGTACATTGGTTTCACAAATAATGGCAATCCCTGGGTTCCATTTACGTTATGTGGGTATGTTGGAGTTCAGGCTGTTCCCAAATTTAAATAAAATTAATGATAGTCTCTCCCCTGATCCAATTTGTATCAAAGTTATCTAATACCGCCTACCGTAGTGAAACCATTAAACTTTACTACATATTTATCTATGGAGTTATACTTGAAGACATCACATATTTTCAGGGGTTTAGGGCGTTAGAGGCTGAAAAGCTACGGAGTTGTAAGGGCAACCTTAAAGCGCGTACCGTATGCCGTATGACTACAACGAGGCAAGCGATGAACTAGCGCGCAAGAGTTATGCGGATACGTTTTACTATGGGACTTTCAATGGTCACTTTCTAATTTTACTGATGGAAAGATTGTAGCAAAGTTTATTGCACGATTCTGTAAGTATCTCCGCCTACATCCGGTTCATACATTTTTAAGTAAGACAGTCTGAAAAGACCGTCCTTAGCTATGTTGGAGGGCTTAGAAACACTGTTTTCAACACAAGTATGGTGTCTTAACAACGACATTTCGTGCCCTTATGAAGTGTGTTTTCTGTTCGCACAGGGAACATAGCCAATAGTTTCATAAAAACAAAAACAAATTTCTCTGTAAGTTACAAAGCATTTGATGCGCGTAGTGGTAGGTGAAGCCCATTAAGTAAAGGTGATGGTACATATATCACGAAATGTTTTTTGCCAACATACCCATGGAAACACTGTAGTTTCTCGCAACATGTATAATCGAGTGATAAAACGGCTGTCACTCCGTAACTGTCTGCAGACCAATAAAAGGCATTAAATATTACAATAGCAGGGTTTTTGTTGCCTCAGTTAAATAGGGTAACAGCTCCACGTACAGGGTAAGCCAGTGAGCTTTTGCTAAGCTGAAATTACGCTGGAACCCAGCAAACAGTCAAGTTTTCCCGCGATAAACCATCCTTAAAGATGATGGTTTATCACGAAAAATATTTATACCATCATGCCCTTGAAAACACTGCAGATTCTTGCAAAGTGCATGATTGGGCGATGTGCATCTAACGCAACGTAGCAGTTTGCAAACCAATAACAAATATCAAATAATACAACAGCGGGATTCTAACTGGCAGAGTTTAATAGAGTGACACCCCACGTACAAGCGAAAGCCATTAATCTTTTGTTAAGCTGAACGTACGTTGAAACTGAACAAACAGTCAAGCAAGTTTCCCCGCGTTAAACCATCAGCTCTAAACATAAGTACAGAGCTAGGAAGTTCTTGCGAAAATATGTATGCGTCACTTAGTTTCAGTGCCTTACGTACACATCGGCAGCTCTAGTGTTTGTTTATTGGCTGCGTGTCTTCAGTACAGTCAAATGTAAAACGACTCTTCACAATTAGAACAACGTTAACTGCGACACCCTCGTGATTCGCGGCTAGGAGGCCAAGACACGGGTAGTTAAAACATCCAATCACTGACCACGAAGCAGAGCTGCAGGTGTGTTCATAAGACACTGAAACAAAGTGCGAGAAAATATATTTTCGCGAAAAGTCCATGACCCTTCACATAAGGTTTTCCAGTTTTCCGGCGTCAGTCCTCCCTATTTCAAAACAGCGGACGGCGTTCATACCCCTGCGAAGTTGCCGTCGTCGATAGATTGTATTGTCCCCGACGCCAACACTTCAAACCACCATCGCCCTTGATTACGGCGCATTACCAACACTTCCAACTGATATACTAGCCTCTGGGAAGTGGATTTCCCTCCCAAGGCGAACACTCTGCGCCAACACTGTAACTTTACCCGAAAGCGATCCCCGTAAGACTTTCTAAGGCCGGGATTACAATGCCTTCACGTTCACTTTACCTTAACTTTCACGTAAGCAGGAAACACCTTGACAAACGCACTTGAACGGGCCTTATCACGTTATACTTACGTTCACTTTCACGTTATGAAATGCTTGTTGATATCAAGCTTTTAAGTTAAAGTGATACGTGAAGTTATACTATGTGTTCGCCTGGGCTTATCACATTTCGGAGGAGTTAATGTCTTATATTGTTGCATGTTATCTTTGACTACTAATTTCAAGGTTCTCTCACGAAGTTTTTTATTGCCTGCTTGCAGAATTACGTGAAGGATTGTAATATGGAACGTCAATTGATTACGTTTTACGTGAACTTGAACGTGATAAAATGGTAGGTGATACGTGAGCGTGCAGGCATCGTAATCCCGGCCTAACATTGCGTGCGTCGGAATTCCAGTAACCCGACTGCTGAGGTCAGCAGTAACCCGGTCAGTAATCCAGGGCGCGGCCGCCGCGCGGACACATATTTACACAACCAAAATCCCTCGTTACTAAACGATAAACCGTACACTTGTCAGAGAAGCTGACTGACCTGAGGAAATCAAGCCGCTTTCAAAATGTCGCTACTGAGCCTCACCCTACGACAACCGATAACTGCAAAATAACCGAACTACGCCACAGGCTTGCCGAGCCAAGACAAAGAATTATACTTCAGCCGACAAAAACAGGTTATCTTTGAAAGATTTTTGCTATTGGGTTGTATGTGTTTTGTTGAAGACACATCGTTACTAGCAAATGTTGCTGAGTCGCAGAAATTCAACAGTTACTTGAAAGAACAAAATACAAGAAAATGTTTCTCAAAAATTTACTTTTACGTTCCAGAAAATGGAAATAAGAGATGTTTTTGCGGCCCTTTATTAGCTATGAAAAATTTAACGTAGAGTATTTTTTTAATGTATACACGTACACAATGCACCTTCACCGTTAATGTTATGTCGTAAATTGATAGGATTGCTACAGAATGCCTCATAGGGGCGAATTGTCGGCGGGAAGACTGCACACCAGTTCAATACGCTAACCTCGTGTCAACACTGAAAAAACGGTTTTGTGGTGACTGCAAAACACTTTGTCAATATGGACCTCACCAAATATTTTTGCACTGGTTAAAAAATTGTTTGGTTATCACTGCAAAACATTATTGGGGAAAGCAAAAAATTTTAGTAGTCTCTACAAAAAAATTTGGTGAGGTCCATATTGACAAAGTGTTTTGCAGCCAACAAAACCATTTTTTCAGTGAAATGTACCTGTCCTAAAGGATAGGGTGAGGCGTGATGGGTGTAAGGTGTCATCCTTACAGCTTCTGTATTTTTACACCTCGAATGCGCAAAATATAATCACTCTTACGTCCATCATTAAAGAGCAAGTAACTAATCAAATATAAACAAATTAATTCTCTAATATTGTACGAAGTTTTATATTTTCTCATAATATTTCATAACCAACATATTAAGCTTTGTTTTCCCCTTCTTTCACATGCTGAAGTTACGTTTATAAGAATTTCTGTATTAATTAGTGGCTGTATTTGTGATATAAGGCAATCAGTTTTTGTACTAAACTTTTAATATTTTTCCACGATATGAGATATAGACTAGACATTTATGTTCGGGCTTAAGAAATACATGGTGAAATTTTTAATGAGCAGTCTAAAGTTTGTATATTGAATTAAATATGTGTCAAAAAACTAAAAAAAAGTTTTCCTATTTGTAAGGACATACTGCAGTAGAGGCTGTTAAATAATTATTCAAATTATTTTTAATTATAATCGGTATTCTTGAATATATATATATATAGTTTTATTATATACATTTTAATAAATAAAACTTTATATTTTTCGCACTTTATTTATTTAATTCCATTGCGACATGTAGAATCAGACGAACCTTTTTTACGAGGTTATTAAGACTAAGCCTCACGCCCAGTGTTGAATTAGGCGTATCCATCTATGTATGATAATATAATAAAATTCTCATTAAAATAACAAAACAAATATTTCATAGCGCTTTAACATTATGTAAATGTCTTCGGTATTATCCGACAACTCTTATACCCACATAACTTAATGAGTGTGATAAGGTGCGAATATATCAATGAATAAAGACAATATATGACTAATTGCTACGGACTTGAAATATTTTCGTTTTCTTTGTGACACAGGCTATAATCGAAACAACAACTGCATTTTCTTTTCAATTTCACAGCTGGTTCTTGACTTGTCTGACACATTATGGATAGCACTGAGCTAATAATAAAGAAGCAACTAAATGCAGGCCCAATCATGTGATATCACAGTACCAGTGAGTAGCCAATGAGCGGGTGTCATTTTATTTAGTACACATATATTCTTGGAAGCTAGCCTACAGCTCGGTGGACCCACAAATTATTCCGGTCTCTACTAATTGAGTCATCAAAACTGGTTAGATGTAATGGATAGAGATGATGGTTTATCGCGGGAAAGCTTGATTGTTTGATGGATTTCAACACACGTTCAGCATGCCAGAGAATAATTGGCTTTGGCTTGTACTTGGGCTGTTACCCTATTTTTCTAATACAATAAGAATCCCAATATCGTAACATTTGATGCCTATTATTGGCCTGCAGTCAGCTACGTTGTGTCAGAATTACATCACCCAATCATACAAGCCGCAAGAAACTACAGCGTGTTCAAGGGTATGCTGGCACAAAACATTTATGCGATAGTTGTCTTGTTGTATGCGAGTGTTTTTAAAATTCTGTTGTTACAGAGGCCTAGATATTATCATATTAAAATTATAAAAGCTACACCTTTCTTCCATTTTTTGTAGGTTTTGTGGTTTCAAGCCTTTATTTTTAGAAAACTATTTTTAATGTTTTACTCTAAAATTATGCTAACTACCTCATAGTGTTGCATAAATAGACATCTGCTGATAAAATATCTACTCGGCGAAAAAATCTCATCGAATTTTGATTACTAGTTCCGAGTTTATTGACGAAAGAGTATTCTGGGCGTCCGCACGACATCACACCTTTCCATACCTCTTAAACGGACACCATTTAATTTTATTTGTGGAAAGAATACTTCAAATTCCAGCGCATGCTTCTATTATTTAGTTATTGGAGTATGGATGATTTTTTCACCAATACGGCAATCTGGAAAAGCCGTTTTTAGGCATTTTTAAGCTGTTAAAGATAGTGTTTTTAATAAGCGTATTGAATTCTTGAGCTTACAGAGTCTTAGTTTGAATTGTGTATTATTTTACTAGATATACACATGTATTGCACGATAAATAGTCTCGTCAAAGGAATAGACGAAATTCGTTGCAATACATTTCAAGCTCAGGAAAGGAGCCACCGTAAGGTTACGCTCTCTAGTTCATACATTTAGAGAAATTAATTTTTTTTCGCCTAAACGAGAGCAGATATAAATCATCTGTCTGGCAGTTTTCATTAATAGCGTCTTCCCTATGTTGTCTGATTTTTTTTTCAAGGCTGTAAACACTATGGGTTCAGCTAATTATGTAATTAACGAAATTATGGTTAGTTGACTTTTTATTCAAACCATATAATTTCCTACTTTGGAAAAAAAACTATCGCGGTAAAACCCATTTTAAACAAAACTGCCAGACATTTTTTTTATATCTGCTCTTGTTTGAGTTTAAAATAAAAATGTTTGCAAGAAACAGTAGAAAGTAAATAGCATGGCCTTAAAGCGCTATCCTCGAAAGCGGCAGGGGAAGGTTTTATGCTTGGCGTGCTGCTAGGTTGCTCGGTGAACGAGAGGAGGAGGCCACCGCACTGTCAGCTTGCATCAAGGAGTCGATACTCCCCGTGGGGAATACTTCCACAGTCCAGGATGTTCCCTCCAGTTACGTGCGAGGTACCGGCAGGACGCTCACCACACTGGAACACCAAGCCTGACTTACGAGACAGACTTCCACCAGTTCGAACACAAAAACTCCACTACACTTAAAGGAGATCAGTTGGACCGAAAATATTTTCGCCCCACTTAGTTTCAGTGCCTCACGTGCACATCGCCAGCCGTGCTGCATGGTTATTGGCAGCGTGTCTTTCTTCAGATCCGTCTTTCATTTGACAGCACCAATAAGAGTAAGATTATTGTGACTCCTTACGTCTGTAATTAGCCTAGGCATGTTGGAGTAAAATCACCCAGTCAAAGACGACGTAGCAGAGCTGCACTTGTACACATAGTAAGGGACAGAAAATTTAGCGAACTCAACGACCCTCACGTTAGAATTAATTGTACTATGCATAATCGAGACCCGTTTATTCTTTCATTGTCTGTTTTTCCACTGAGTAGTAGCTAGTGGACTAATGGTTCGGGCTTGAGTTTGCACAGGATATTTGATTCTAACGGGCAGGTCACTGAATTCGCGAAATTTTTCTTATCCCTACACACAACGCATTGAAACTAAATGTTACAAAAATCTTTTCACTACAAACTCGAAGCTGTAGAGATAAGGGTAAGTAATTTTTTAAATATCTTGTTTTCTGCCGTTTCTTAAAATTAATTTAGTTAAGTATATTTTTCGAACATATGGCATATGCATTGTGTTCTCAATATTTATGGAAGTGTTATTACACCCTCGATTACCACTTTTAATGTTTCTTTCTACCGCTAGGAGAAAAATCTAACGTACATTATTAGGCCTAACTTTTGAAACATAAGTTTATCACGAAAATATGTTTGCACCATTTTGTTCCAGTGCATTGCGTGTTTATTGACAGCTCGGTTTCATGGTTACTGTCAGCATGTATTTGTTCAGGCATATCTCGCAATTGACTGCACAAACCAGAATAAGGTTATTGTGACACCATATGCATGTGATTTATAGACACATGCAAAATTCGCGTTAATTCTTGCCACCAGGCTGGGCTCCAAATGGTTATATACTCGTTCAACTTCCCCCATAGGCAAACAATGCCGTAGTCTGCCGGGTAAAATGCGTCTGTCCAGTAATTAAAAGTTGCAGGTTTGAGTGATCAACCTACTGTACAGCAGTCATACACGTAGCTGACATCACAGAGAGGCTACAGCTAGTGTCAGCTCATACTGTAATACTGTATATATAGCACTGCTAAGTATAGTGTGTTGACAAATAACAAAGCGAATTTTCCAGGTCCCTAGTTAATGTGTCAATAGATCTCGAAGTCAACCGAGAAGTAAACTTCAAATCACTAAGAATGAAGCAGAGCTGCAGATGTAAACACAAAATATTAAAAAAACAATGGTGCAAATATTTTTCACGCACAAAATCGTTGTTACACCTAACGGCGATAATTCTAGCAGAGTGTGTAAAGCAAAGCCTACCTAAAAACCAGTGGCGAAGCTTGGACGTGTTCCAAGGCAAGCAGTATGACAGCCGACTACACACATTGAGCAGGCGACAGTTGTGTTGTGGAGACCTAAGCGTATTACTGAGAACTATTTTCTCGCCTCTTACATGCTATTGGCTGAAGAGTGTACCAGCCTCTACCAGTCAAATGGTTACACTGGCAACAGAGAGTTCTGTACAGTCACTGCTAATCACCGCTTGCCCTAGAACACTTCACGCTTCGCCACTGCTAAAAACACAGTATGAAATTAATATGATGACTAAAATTCAATATATCTATAAAATCATTTAATTTGTTTTATGACAGCTGGGTTCAGGCAGGTGTTCTAAATTACGAGACCATCATAAAGTTATATATAAAAGCCCGCAAGCATAGTCAGTGTTCGTGACTTATTCGAAGCTTAAAATCTGTTCGGGTTGCTGCTTCGAGCTGACATTTTTCCCTACTCAGGCTATCTTGTAACTTTAAGCCTTGTAAACACAGGTATATTCCTTGTTCATGTTAGTCATCGTCAGATGTGTACGGGAAAGGCAACACACTAGCTGTCGTACTACTTCAGAGTGCGTGGTGTATAATCCCTCGCTAGGCGCATTAGTTTAGAATTGCAGGTTTCTCGAAGACATGTTGTAAATAAATCATTAAAACAACAACACCGGATAATAAGTTTTGCCAACTTTCTGAGAAAACATTTTTCGCAAGTCTCTACACTCTATGACGGCGAAATATCGTACATTTAATTGCGACGCAAGAGCTCACGCTAACTGATGCATCATTCTGGGGAAATATTTGCTCAAAAAGATGGCAAATATAATTACCAAGGAACGTTGTTTTGTAGTTTTTCTATATTGTATTTCAAAAATGTAGCTCTTAATTGAATCTAGCGCTTACTTATCTACCGCACCCTCATAACTGCCTAACAAGTTTATTGGTCTGTATGTAGCCTACACATGGCCAACGTTCTTGTACCTAAAAATGTCACCATTAATAAAGTAAACGAATATATTAAAGCTGCATTTCGCGAATTGAGAGTAATTTGAGAAATATTTACTGTGTATGTGCCAAAAATAAGTCACAAAATAAAACCCCCAAAAAAATTATATTAGGTAGTAGATAATATTCTGGTTAAAATTGTATGATGTAGAACCTGGCAATATTCTTCCAGTAACAATTATCTTCCAGCTTGACACTATTTACTTTAATCTACTTTGTAAATAATTTCATTCAAAAACATGTTTGCTATTTTACTTATATTCGACTTGTACAAGGATGATAAGTAAAAATAAAACCGTTTCTACCCCGCACTAGCTAGTGAACAAGTCCTTAAATGCTAGCCACCAGTATGCCCAGTGGTCATTCACACGATACAAGTTTGCCGTATGTCGAGGTGAAAAATAAGGCGTTCACTTTTCACTGTACAAAAAGATGCACGTGTGTACTAACTGGGCTTTATGTTACCGGCAAATATCAGTCGATAATTCTGCGCTCAAACTGTGCTTGATATGCCAGTTTAACTGAGATGATTTTATCGTGCATTTTATCGCTACCCACCGCCATAACTGTCTACATACTTAAGGAAGAGTGATTGACAGTTTTACTGCATTTTTAGTTTTCGTGTCATAACATTCATTCAGATTGTATTATCAAGATTTTCTCTTCAACAAAGCATAATATGCGTTCTTGGTTAACTGTTTGACGAAAATTATAATGGAATCTTTCATTAATTTGTCAAGCAGAATCATTGCAAGGGACGGAAGTTTAACAATTGTTCTCTTGCAATGCTTCTGTACGACAGATTAATTAAAGATTCCATTATTATTTATGTCAAGCATTTTATCAATACCCATGTTTTGTCGAAGAGAACATTTCGATAATACAACTTGCAAAATATTTTGGTTCAAAAATGTAAAAGACAATAAAATTGTCAAACAATCCCCGTTAATGTGTGAAACAGAAAATCTATGACGTTTCAAGAATGCCATTGACCGACTTAAGTAATGCATTATCGTCTCTCCACTCAAGCGACTCAATTGGCGTACAGTAGTGTTTAACTATTATCCTTTCCCTACGATATTTTAAGTAGAAATCAAATATTTATTTGTAGGCAGCATATAGTTAAAAAATCTAACGCTCGTTCCAAATGTTAAGTTTTGAAGTGACCGAAAATTTAGATTTAAACAAACGTGCCGAACATTTTAAAATTACAGTGACATAGTTTAAAGTTTGTGTTCTTTCCGTAGACATACAGGTGTTGTGCGCGTTACGTAGTTTATTTAAAAATATAAAATTATATAATAGTCCTCGTTGAAACGCATTTAAAGGGTAAGGTAAGTAACCCCTGCATGCTTATGTAACACAGAATAGGTAGAGTCTATCCTAACGGAACTTGACCGCATTGTGCGAGATTTTACATTTTTTACCAGTAAAAAAACACTCTCAAATTCAACTAGTCAGATGTATTTGCAGCGAAGCGTGCGTGCGAACATAAGTGTAACTACGCTGAAATTACGTGAAATAATTTGCATCTTAGCGTGACGTGCATATGGCTGAGTATGTCTACATAATACTGCGTTTGGTCCATAGGTAGAGACACTGGAAAATCGCGAAAATGTTTAGTATAATCTCCAATAAACTATAGTATATTAACCATGACATGTGTGAACAGTTTTGTGGCGAATCACACGCGCTGTACAGTTCTAACTTGGTCTGTTGTAGAGAGAAACAATGCTTCAAATAAACGAAAGCCAATATTGATACAAAACATTCAATAACTCACATTAGAACTACAGGTTATGGCCTATAGTATTTTTCTTGCCACAAACAAAATTTGTGTCAAAGAAAATGTTTGATTTAATAGTTAATTCTTCAACTTTACTAACTGCTGGTGTTTGTTTGCTTTTTCGGTTTAGTAACAAATCAGTGATTTTGAGTAGCTGTACGAACGCAAGACTCGATTAAATTTTAATGGTATATTAAGAATATTTTCGCCTCTAATTGTTAAATGCATTTTTTTACCAAAACTATTAATCTGTTATTTTCGTTCATCTATATTCATATCAAACCATAAAAACTCCGTACTTGCGTATGCAATCACGTACATAGGCTACATTTGGTCTTGTTCTGACTGCACATTTAGTGTCTTAAATAATTTGAAGCAGCCGGCCACAAAGTAAATTAAGTTCGATTTAGATCAGCGTTTAAGGGCATTCAAGTGGGTAATTTTGAAATTATGCCTTTGCGTAAAATATTGTTTAATTTGTAGACCTTACTTGCGACTACATTTTCTTCTTACAAAATGGTTAGCCCAATAAGTTCTCTCATAATGTAATTTCAAAGTCAAAATTTCATTATTTTAATTCGTGCAAAACACAGAAATCAAACTCAATAATTAAAATTATATAAAACAATTCCCACTGAAACATCATCTCACGGGCACCTGACTTAACTAATTAAAATCACATTACAAAATAATTTGCATCATAATATTTTTTTATTTTCAATTTTGTGCTAATTTCAGCATATTTTTTTAATACAAAATATTTTGTAATTTATTTTTATATACGTCAAGCCATAGGCCATAACCTGTAGTTCTAATGTGAGTTATTTCATTTCATTATGTTTATTAGTTTTCGCGTTCTGCATTAAGTAAACATATGCACATTTTGAGTTTCAAGTGTCACTGTGGGGATGCTGGCTGAGGTAAATTTTCTTCGTAAGAGGAAAATGTACTCTCATTTAACGTCTACAAAACTAACACTCTTCTATAGAAATACAACATAATGATATTACCCCACTTGACCGCCCTTAAGGGGCTTGCCTGGATGGAGTTGTTTTTGCGGCTGGAGTCACAGAAGGGAAGGGACAACAAGTTCTTCTAATACGCGAGCGCCTAGGGCCACATTGCCAGAGACATGAACTTTTAGCGAAAATAATTTTGCCCAAATTTGTTTCAGTGCTTTACTTGCACATCTGCAACTATGTTCATGGTTAAGGGCTTGGGCTCGAGTTTCTCGGCTTACGAGAGAATTACTTTTTAAATGCATAAGAGAGTCAATATCGTAAAATTGCTTCGTAACATTGTTGCAAATTGGTTTTACAATGTAATGTAATTTTTCGAGACAAACTGTATGATGAGTATAGCCAATTTACCAATTAAAAGGAAATTTCGTTAATTAACTAATTAGCAACTATTTTGCAGTCTTCTGACTTGACAAAATTAGAGAATGCAGTTTAAATCAGTCGTTATAAAGTTACGAAGCTATTTTACGATTTCGGCTCCCATTTATGTTTTAAAAAATTACTAACATTAAAATGCAAATAAACTCGGGCCCATGCCCTTGCGGCAAAGTATATGTGTGAAGAGACGTCTATCATTTGACTCTGCCAATCACAAGAAGATTACTGCAACAACATACGTCTTTGATTTACTGGTAGAACCTCAAGACATGTGAGAGTTAAAACATCCAATCACTGACCATGAAGCAGAATTGCAGAAGGGCACATGAGACACTGAAACAACCTGGGACAAAATTATTTTCGCGATAAGTCCATGGCCCTACATATAGTTCTTACTAACAAGTCGGTAAACTGGCACGCAGTGTTTCAGTTGTACAGGTTGAACTATGGGACTTGAGGTGACCAAAATATTTTATGGCTAGAATGTTTATTATAAATCCCCTAATTAGTTTCTTATTAACCTGACTTGTGTATTATTTTTGAAATGCTGTGCGATAAAGTGGTTTTCAGCCATGTTGAAGGGCACCGAAATAGTACTCCATTGTCCGTGATGTTTTTAATTTTACTTCACAATCTCTCAGTAGCAATGCGTTTTTTCGTAGATGTGAACAGGTATAAAAGTTTAGTTATAAAGAATGTATATTTCTGATCCACTGTAGCACTGCTCGATGTCAGTCCTACCTTAAGAGACTTTACGAGTTAGAGGCTCCTCAGAAGCGGTGGAGCCGTAAGTGCGAACTTGAGGCGCGCATTAAATGCCTTATGAGCCAAGCGTTGAACTAGCGTGCAACATTCTCGCCGATATATTTTCACTATGGTACATACTGTAGCAAAGTTCAATTTACGATTACGATAGCAGAGTTTGAAGTGCGGCAGTTGGACATGACGTTGTAGGAGTGTTTGAAAAGAGTATTTTAACGAGCATAGTGTTTTAACAATGACATTCCGTCTCTGAAGTACGTCTTCCTTTCGGACATTGGCACAATGGGTAAATGTGTAATTGTTTCGTAAAATAAACGTATTTCCCCGCACAGCGATTGCCGCTGACTGAGGAAAGTATTCAGACCACTGCATCTTCGGAGCAGACGTTCTTGCTGTTAGGCTGGCAATATTGAAGAACTTCGCCCGTCCATTTTGTCTTTGCCTCATCGAGAGCAACATTTCATGTAAACATCAAGGAAACAGTCGACTCATTTGGGTTCACAGACTGATAATCTCCCTGAGTGTGTGATACTACCATGGTCGCGGGCTTTCTTCTGACACTAATACAGCAACTAAGAAACACATTTTCAAAGCCAGACATGTCCAACTTATCCAATATTGTTGGAAAGCGATAAAAAAAACAGATGTAATACGATATAAAATGAAATAAAACATAGTCGGTAAATTGTTTTACATAATATTAACCGTCTAATTAGGCTATTGTTGATACTATTTGAACATTTATTAATACAAATTGCTTGTTATTCAAGTAAAAAAAATGCGCATGTCTAGTTCTGAATTGATACTATTTACAGGACTGGTCTTAAAGGTTGGTAAACTTGCCTGTGGCAAAATCCCGGAAAACTGCGCCATCCAATAGATAGCAGTTGTGATCTTATTTCGAATGCAAAGTTACAAGGAGGTGGACATTTTTGGTTTTGAATGAAAACACATGTTCGCCTGCTTTTTAAATGTTACAGGTCATTTTATAATTTAATATTTCTATATATTCCTGTGTAATTCACCAACCTTACATAGAAAATATCTTTAACTTATTTTCAGATTGTGTGAACATGTCTGGTTTTCTTATGCAAACGTGGCAAAAGCAGCAGGCAAAATCATCCTGCCTTCTTTACCATGTCAAACAATATCTCAGGTGTAAACCCATGTGTGCAGTTAGTACGACTAAGGTAAAATTCTGCTAGATGTTAGGAAGTTCGCTGCTAGTAGTTTGGCACGGTACAATATCCGCCTCTTGTTGCGCTGAAGTTGGTAATAGTCAAAACGCACATTGGTGCTAATGGAGAGTGATTCGTTCTTCGGCAAAGTTCTCTCTATAAGTGCCAGCATAAACATCACACCTTACCGATACCATCGGAAGAAATTATCCACAGCAACGATAGGCAATAATAACTGACGTAGAAATAATATTAACGTGACATTTTAGTTTCGCCTGGCTCAGTACTTGTGTGTAACACTTCCTCAATTTCAATTACATTACAGGTAAACTTACCGCACGGTTGAACACATTCCTCCTTGTAAATATACCACGACTAGCCGGCCGCCCGCGTGAAATTATGTAATGTAAGTAGTAACTCTGGACAAAATATGTGATGAAGGCATTTAACAGCTAGCGTACTCAATAACAGTGAACTATATTTAACTGTCTTAGCTCAGTGTAAAGAGCGCGCGCAATATGCTCGTATGATGTCATAGTAATTCCCATCGCAGTCTTGCACGGGATACGAACCCGTAACCCCACCCCTTCCACACCACAAACTTTATACAATACCTGAGTGAATGTTAAAGGCATGCCGTGATAATTCTTTCGTATGTGGTGACTACAGTCCAAATAGGTTTTATTTATGGGTAGGTTGGTAAAAAGAAACGACTGTTGAATTATTACTCCGTGATCATTCTATTTTTTCGGGAAACTGTAACATTTTACTGCTTTTCACCTACTTAATTTTTGAATTTCATAACAAACTGAATTATATTTATCGATGTTTACACAAGCTTCATTCTTATCAAAAAATCATCTCGAGATCTCAACGGATATAAGCGATACAGATGATTATTTGAAATAAAATTTATTTTTTTTAACAGCTTTCAAGGGCGAATTTCGGAAATTCCTGACATTACTTTTTTATATTTACGTAAAATGTTTATTAAAGCAAAAACCATTTCAATGTTTCCACTGGTTTTGGAGATAAGTGTGATTAATTAAAAACAACGTTTTATTTTTTTAAGAGCTTTCAAGGACGAATTTCGAAAACTTGTAAAATAACTTTTTATATATTTACTTAAGCATCATTAAAAATCACCTTACTATCTAAAATAATTTAGGAGAAATCACGGAGTAATGAAAAACACATTTTACGGCTTTTCACCCCCTTAATTTTCGAATTTCGCAGAATCGAAAAGTTTGCAAATATGCATTTCTTTGGGCAATATTACGAAGTTAAGAAATTTAAGATAGCAATCCCGGTTAATGAAATATCAAGAATTCTTTTAAAACACATTTCACCCCTTTTCACCTCCTTAATTATCGAATTTCGAACAATCCTTTCTTAGTGGGTGCCTACGGGGTAAGTGGAAGCTTCCCTCAAAATTTCATAGTTCTAGGTCCAGTGGTTTGGGCTGTGCGTTGATGAGTGTGTAAGAGAGTTAGTGTGTCAGGACACTTCATTTTATATATTAAGATTATATGCTTTGAAACACATACATACGACCTGCATGAATATGCTCCATTTATTTCTTTACAATGTGATTTTTTGTTGTATTGGTTTTTCAATGTAATATTATGTTCGGTTAGGTTTAACTTCGCACTTTTCGCCATTCTTCATTTTAATGAACACATTTCAGAAGTATGTTACTATATTGTCACGACGGTAAATTTCGGGAATTTATTTATTTACTTAATTTATTTTATTTTATTTTTTTTTTTGTATCTTCTCATCCATACTCAAAATAGGTAGTAAAGTTATTTTGGTCTGTAATTTTAAAGAGTATTAAATTTTCGGGAAGTCACTCCTTTACATTTAGGATCGTGTACATCTAGAGGGTTCTCTGACAATCTCTCAGGTTTGAGTTTTTTTTTTTTATATAGTTCAAACTGTTTTTGGAAGCCTGCAGAGGTGGTTGGCACTGCAGCGTTTGTAGATTCCTTTGCGGGCAGTGTCCCGGTAGTGTGTGAAGACCGATGGCCTTGTGTTAGGTTGTAGGTAGGTGGGGGGTGTGGTGATGGATGTGTCGGTGTCGCCGGGCGGTCGTGCGCTGCGGGTCCTTCTGGCATTTCGGCGTGCGGCGGCCTTCCGGGGGCACTGGACGCCTTTGTCAACACTCCCCCGCTCCCCTGTCCCACATTACCAGCTGTAGTAGGGCAGACGCGCGGGCAGGTTGTGTAGTACAGCACATTTATGTCGTTCCACTCTCGTACAGTCCCCCCGCCCGTGACGACAAACATCGCTGTCTAGTGAATGCCCTTGTGGGACAGAGAGGGTAGATGTTGAGCCAGCCTACAATGGTCACTGCTGGCCATTCCAGGAAGGTTCTGGACGGCGCAACCGATGGTTGTAAATACCTGCCGGCCATGTTTTGGAGAGTTTTTTCGATTTTTTTTCGGATCTTTTTCGAGCTTTTATGGGTTGGGACTTTTTGAGCTTTAGGACTTAGGCGAGCATGGCGATGCCCCGGTGGGTGAGGCGTAAGCCTAAGTGCTCGGGCTGCCAGATGGCAGGTTTCGGCTTTGTTAGTTTTTATTATTATTGTTAATTTTATTTACGGATAGTTATTTAATTTTTCAAATTTTAATATGAAATATGAGTACTTCAAGTAGCCCTGAGAGGGATGAGACTTCGCTGGACAGGAACATCAAAACCATAAGTATTCTTTCTGTTTGTTATTCTTATTCTTATTATTTATTATTAATTCCCTTTTAATTCTCGTGTTCGGGTTTAATCGTAATAGTCGTGGATACATTTACGCGTGTATCTGTTGTTGCAATACAATCACAGTTTACTTAATGTTTCAGAATAATGTAATTTCCTTGAGTTTTATTGCAATGACAGAAACCACTTTACTTTGCCATATTTGCCATATCTTTTCTTAATGCAATATCTGTTCTCAGTTCCATCACAATTGATAAAATCTATTTGTAAATTCACGCTTTAAAATCGTTTCCAAATTTGTGTTCTATTTTTTTAAATACCATTAATGTAATACATATTTTTTTATAACTTTATTTTAATATTTTGTAATAAACACTAATTATTTGAATTCATTCTTATATATTTCAAGTATTCGATCTGTAGTCCCCTTAACATATATTCATAGCCCCTAATTGCAAAACATGCATCTTAATTAAGCAACTTTATTAAAGTTGATCTTATGTGACAAGGTCGACGAGTACAATCATGCACACTACAAGATAGGAGACGCGACACGTATGGGATGTTAAAGTCTGTGTTTGATCAACAGTACCTTATCGCATGTATGCTAAGTAAGTTTCATTACTTTATTTCAGTAAGTATGTTGTGCTATGTACCAAAAATTAGTTATTTGTGTCGCTAGGCTACAAGGTGGAAGTCTTGTCTTTTATGTTTGTTGTTTTATTTGACTTTATGAGCTACGTATTTATTTACCCTTCAGTTATTTGTAATAATTACAGTTTCTTTTGTGTTCATGGTTTGTCTTATGGTTAAGTCAATTGTTTGTTTATTTACTAGTGATGTTTATTGGCATTTGCACCTCGTAGTCTTGCATTGCTGGAATTCAGTTATACACACATCCCCCAGTTTACATCAATTCACCACTTTGGTTACGGGCATGTTTAATATAACTTTCAATCCGACGAAACTCTTTTCACTTTTTAATTATTTACTTTATTTATTTTTCTATGCCCAGCTTCTCCCTGACATTTATGGTGGTAGTTGACGGATAAATTATTCGGCGGCTGCCCAGCCAAGTGATAGACGTGTTTGATATAGGCCTAGCTTTCTGCCCAACGTGACATTTTATAATTATTTAATTTAATTGTTTTTACAATGCCCTATCTCCATGACAATATTGTTTCTATTAAACAAGATTTTTTTATTTACGTTACGTCTTAAACGACTTTAAATATGTCTACGTAATTAAATCTTACTTGGTCTACAAACACAATATTCATACTCACTTGTGTACAGGTAACATTTAAAACAAACATTAATTCATAATTAGAACTTACCTTTGAGGCTTTTGGATCCGTATAAGTGTGAACACATACTTTTCATACAAATATATTACGTAATTACGAAGTTTCTCATCTTGTGTGAATGCCATGCTAATTACTTTCTTAACAGCAACGTAATGTTGTCTATAACTTATAACATGCAATAGATCTTGCTAAGCCAAACATATGTTAAACTACTCGTGAGCATAAACCGTAACTCAGCTAAACTTACACAGCTAAGAAAACCATTTTCTTTCTTAGCACGCGGTATAGAACTCTTTTTACGGAAAAGAAAATATTAAGGGCACCGCCTACCCCCGCATGAGAGGCTCAAAAGTGACGGAGCAGTAAGGTCGACCTTGAAGCGCACATCAAATGCCGCGTCGCCTCAACGAGCCGAGCGCTGAACTAGCGTGCAAGCTTCCCGCCAAACGCTTTATACTATCGGACATTAAGCGGTGATCATAGTGTTACTGGTGGAAAGTCTGCAACTAAATTCAGTGCAGGTCGCAAACTGAGTTTCATATACACCCGGTTAGTATATTTAGAAGAACGGAAGTCTGAAAAGGCCTTTTTTAGCCATGTTGGAGGGCTTAGAAACAGTGTTTTGTTATGAGCGTGGCGTCTTAACAATGTGGTTCTGACCTTGTTTGAAGTTTGTTTTCATTTCGTACGTTGGCACAACGGGCACACATGAAATATTTTCGCAGAAGAAACCTGTTTACGAACACACTGCAACGCATTTAAAGCGTGGGGTAGGCGGCATCCTTTAGGTGGCTGCCTACCCATGCAGCCAAGCTGTGTGCAGAGCTACGGAAGTTACAAGATTATTCGAAAACTACTCAGCGCGCGGAAGTTATATCTGTTAACAGTACTTCAAGAACCTTACACGTGCGTATGCCCATTTTATGTCCTCTAAAGTTTTCATTTCAACTGACAGAAATGTTTTTTTGTGGTTCTTTTTAATGCATGAAAATCTTGTCACAAAAACTTTTATAACGTATGTGCGTGTAGAATACACTTTTTTCTTCGATATGTTATCATTAAATGACGTGGTCAGTACTGATTGTCTCATATAGGCAAGTTGTAGGAGAGAAGGCTGGATGCCAGTTCTGAGACTTGCGCCTAGAGGCTAAGGTGAAGCGTGATGCGCATAGTGTGTCGTCCTTATCGCTGCCGTACTTTAAAGCGACGAACGTGCAAAAACGTTCTCCCTGGCAGTCCCCTTAATTTACCATTTTTTAAATGTAAAAGGATATTTAAAAGTTTTCTTAAATCATTTAATATATTTTCTCCGTACCGAAAAATATTTCTTTATAAATATGTCTCATTAAAAAAAACTACACCTAATGTGACCGTTGAGATGACTATATATTAAATACAATATTTGTATCGTTACTGTGTATTTAAAATTAAAACATCTTTTGTAAGAGCTACTGTGCTGTAGTTAAAAATTGTACGAAAATATTCTTTGCCACGACAAAATTTTGAATTGAGGGAAAGGAAATGTTTTCTTTATAAAGTTTTTTATATTTTCTCTAAACAGTTTTTGTCGTGTGCGATTCATGGTCTTCAAAATTTTGCACGAAGGCGTAATTTTCTGCCATATTTGACTACTTCCAGGTAAAAAAAAAAAAAAAAAAAAAAAAAAAAAAAATGAACTTTTATTTTTTTCTCAAACAGCGAAGGAAACGAGAGAAACATACACAAACTTAACTTTAGAGTTGTCTTATTTAATATACACAAAACAATGCGCAAATACATAATAAATGATCATTTCAAATATTTGTAAATAAATTTAGCATCTTAAACATGTATACATTTTCATATATTGTTGTTAAATTAAAAAAGGGCAAAGTTATGAAAATGAAATTTTTATTTTATTTTCGTTTGCAAACTTCACTATTTCACAGTAAAAGAGAAAACTGACATGACAGACGAACTGCTCTGAAACACAAAATGTCACGTCTTCTCTTTCACAGCCACACGTTCATGGTTTCAGCGCTAAGAATGCGTTTCATTCACGAAATAAATAAAATCTCTTTTGATTTAGAGTAGCTAACACTGGCTTTAAAACAGTTGAAATAAATGTTTAAATCAGCAAAGGTTAACAGTTTGTACTGCAACACAAATACGAGCAATGTTAATCCATGATCACAGAAACTGTTGAAAATAAAAGTCCGTGATACATTTTAACAATCACATCTAATTGTTCTCGTTAAAGACAAATAAACAAACTTTAACTCGCGTTTGTTAAGTTAGTGCAAAAAAATGTACACGTCCTATTTTCCAGCTACAACATTCCATACCACTCGTGAATACAAATAAAATGTTGATTTACTCTCGTAGTAACGAAAATATGTTTAACGATTTTTTTCTTTGTAATTTACTGTCAAGCGTTTTTCCTTTCTCTCAACTTCAACACGATTACACGTGCACTTTTTCTGGAGTAACGATGAGTATTTTATAACAATGATTGATTCTTGGGGGTTATAATTTAAACTCAATGAATAGTAAAAAGTGTCAGTGCTTAAAAAACTGATAAATCATTACTTCACTCAGTCTAAAAGACCCATTTGCAAATTGGTCGTCATTTATCCAACCATTAAAAAGCACATTTCTTCTTGAAAAAGATGTCTGTTAAAATTTTTATTTCATCCGCGGGGAAAGAGAACATATCCCCGCTCGTTTGTTCCAGAGTTTGCCGTTAAAAGAAGGATGTTCGAAAATAAGCACACCCTTCATCTGTCTAAAGTGATTTCCCTCAGTTCCGCAATTCTGCATTTGAAATATTGTTGTCGTAAAATTTTAAAATTGTGCATTTGTATACGTACCTTCATTTGCGGCTAGAGAGCGTCATTGAAATTACATTGTGATTCATAATATTTAACAATAAATTACGGAAAATGTAGTACTATTATTCAACTAAGTTACTTTCAGTTCAGTTCTTTCAGCTGCATGCAAATTACACCAAAATGTTTCCGTATAAATATATATTTCTCCTGTTATTCAAATACGTATGGATTCGATTTGAAGTGTTAATAAGCTTTAAAAATTAAGGAAAAAAATATTTCAATACTGTTTACAAATGTTTATGTCGAAAAATTTAAGAATTAAATTTTTAACGTTTGCATCCTTTAACACGAAAAAAATTACTTACTACTATAAAAGAAAAAATTTTTAGTTTTATGTAGTTTCAACTAACTATGCAGAAAATGTTAAACGTTGTTCACCGCTCAGTGTCATTTGTCAATGGCAGCTTCATATATGAAGCCTTATTATTAATACTATGTGTTATATAATCGATAATGCTGCTTCAAAGACTAAACTGAATTGTATTAGAGAATAAAAATTTCGAAATCACTTTAATTTAAATCGTCTGTGTACTTGATAAAAACTGGTGAAAATTTTTTAATGAAATAAGCGTGGGATCGTGTACATATAGAAACAATTCTATAAATCATATAGAATTATGCGTATGAAGGAAGTGGGGAAAAAATAACCGATGATTACAATAACAAACAGTTTGCTTAAATACAACTGGATATTAGGTTGGGGACGTGTTTCTAGTTTCGTATGGACGCAGTTATCATATTACTGCGTTTACTAATATTGTATGTAACTTATGGTCTCGGTGATAAATAACTTGCGTTTGTTTCTAGATACGGATATGATACATAGAATCTTCCTTTACACCAGTACAAGGGAAATCTGGAAGGCCTTGCACTGATAGCGAACAGTTGTTTTTTAAGACACCAATCGTTTCAAGATAAAGGTAGCCAGACTACCTGACTGCGACATGTCTAGACGTTAGGTACCGATGGCATTATCTACTCAAATGTAAACAAATGCTAACAAAACACAGAAAGCAATAGTAACTCTTGGCATACAAGTTCCAAAAGGTTGGCTGTTTACGCCACTTTTTTTATGTAGACTTGAATTTTTGACGGGAGAAACAAAATTTTCGAATTGAGACATTGTGATACCGTTTATTAAGGTTTTATAATTTTTTTGATGATAAACGTTTCTCAACCTTATTTTAAGGTCTCAAATGGCCATACTTTGAAACTTGTGCTACTGGTGTCCTCCTGAATAGTCAGTGACTGATTTCATATGTCGCGGACCTGAAGAGGATGGCGGCAGACCAGAGGGAATAAACAACTATCGTGTTAAGACCTGCCGTGGGCAGAACACTGATTATGAAGATGATGATGTACTTTTCTTCCACCAATCTTTGTCACCTTCTCTGTACAAGTGAATAGCGTACCCTAGCATATTGTCATTTTCGGTAATTATTATAAAGTAAGTTGATGCCAAAAAATTAATATGTAATTATGAAATTACACCTGTTACTCATTACAGGTCATGTTGAGGCATAGCACAAACTAACATAACTATAAAATTACGTGCAAATATAAGTTATCCAGGATAGTGCTTACAATAAAAATGTACTGAATTGTAAGTTTCAGATTATAGAGAGGAAATTAGAGGTTTGATGCAGATACGTTTAAGACCATGTTAGTTAGTTATTTGACATTGGTATAAAATACTTAAAAGTCTTTTTACGGAATTCTTTAAAAAAATTTCTGATTGTAGTCATGCAATGCACAGCTGAATTAAAGGTAGCCTATTTCGCAAAGTAAGGCATCGTTTATTTAAGAAAATAATAAATATTTTTTATTGATTTTATTTTATTTTCATAACAAAGTAAGTATTAATTTGGATTTAGCAACCCGAAAAACTATGAGGTTTATTGCTAAAAAGAATTGAACATAAATCATAATATACATGTAATAAAACAATGCTGGGGTTCTTCGAAAATAAACGTATTGCTACATAAATTTTTCCAAATCACTGTTAAACTACCTGACCTGGCCTCAACTGAACACTCGAGAACTTGGTATGAAGTGGTATAAAGCTCTGATGGTGGGTACATGATTGCCTCGAGTAAAACAAGCAGCCAAAGCAAATATCACCACGTTTGCCTACATGCTACAGCAACCACGTCACGGATCAAGCCTTATAGACCGTCCCGGTGTGAGCGTGTCAACCAGTGAATGACTGAGGGTATATATATATATATATATATATATATATATATATATATATATATATATCCCATCTCCACGAACCTCTGCTTCTTAAGAATGTAACACAAGTCTATGTCTGAGACATTAAGTCTTATTTGAAAAAAATGGTTGCATCCAGTGGCGAAGCGTGAAGTGTTCTAGGGCAAGCGGTGATTAGCAGTTACTATACAGAACTCTCAGTAGCCTGTGGAACCATTTGACTGGTAGGGGCAGGTACACTCCTCAGCCAATAGCGTACAAGAGGCGACAAAATATTTATCAGTAATACGCTTAAGCCGCGTACACACGAGCGCGCCGCGGCTGCAATGCAACATCGAACGCGCGTTGCAGACAATGCGCGGAGCAACACTGTGCGCCTCGAGCACGCGCTGCGCATGAGGCGATCCATCTAAAGCCGCGTACACACGAGCGCGCCGCGGCTGCAATGCAACATCGAACGCGCGTTGCAGACAACGCGCGGAGCAACACTGTGCGCCCCGAGCACGCGCTGCGCATGAGGCGATCCATCTAAA